>RCUC01165234.1:0-65665 GCA_003697995.1 Taxidea taxus jeffersonii
AGAGCAGAAGGAAAATGAGACCCCACCCTTAAAGAGACCACATAACAAACAACTCCACATGGAAGAAGCAGCTGGAAAAATGCCTGCACTATATGGGAAGATTCGCTTACTAATCTCAGAAGGTGCACTGAAGGGGCAGGGATCTTTAGGAGACTTCTCCAAAAACAAAACAGCTGGCAAGTGTCATTTCTCTCCCTCCACCCCAGCCTAGATAGTCTGAAATCTTTGGAAACCCGAACAAATACTCTCCATCTAGGCTTACTAATACTCACGCTCTGCCCACGCATTCTCCTCGCATTCTCCTGTTGACTTACCCCATCTAACCTTCCCCCCTTGGCAGGAATCCCTCCAAAGTAACTCTCTTGACATCCCAATAATGACCAGCACCACTCCAAAGTGACCCCTGCCCTGGAGAGAGTGACAGATTATCAAAGACTCTAGTTCCATTGCAGCAGGAGCGGTGGGCTGGGAGAGGACATCTGATTCGACTGCTGGTCCTATTCACCATCAGAAACCTCACAGGGGGCAGGACAAAGAGAGAGCCCTATAGTTTAGGGTCACTGAAACTCCAACAGATAGACTGGGAGCAGATATCTGGTCTGACTGCACACCACACCCACAAACAAAAGCCTCTCAGAGGATGATGCAAGGAAAGCACCCTAGAGTTCATTACAACCACAGTTCCAGCAAATGGGATGAGAGAATGCATCTGGTTGAAGCCAACTATAAGACCAAGGGGGCCCGGGTTGGCCCCTGAACAGCACAGGGATCAAACCCTTCCCACAACAGACAAAGTGGCTTTTAGAGCTGACTGGACTGAAGGTAAATGTGGCTTAACCACAACAATGGGTCAGATACAACATGTACAGGAGACATCCCTGAAGTATCTGGTTCTGGTAAACAAGAGACAATGCACTGGAAGGCACTACAGAACCTCTTCTTCATAAGACCACTACTTTCAAGATCAGGAGATATAGCTGACAGCAAAAGGAAATAATAGTAATCAGTAAGAAAGAAGTAAAACTTTCACTATTTGCAGATGACATGATACTTTATATAGAAAACCCTAAAGACTCCATCAAAGAACTACTAGAACTGATAAATGAATTCAGTAAAGTCACAGGTAAAAAATTAATATACAGAAATCTGTTGCATTTCTATATGCTATTAATGGAGTAGCAGAAAGAGAGATTAAGAGGACAATTTCACTTACAATTGCACCAAAAAGAACAAAATATCTAGGAATAAACTTAACCCAGGAGGTGAAAGACCTGTACTCTGAAAACTATGAAACACTGAAAGAAATTGAGGATGACACAAACAAATGAAAAAATGTACTATGTTCATGGATTGAGAGAACCAATGTTGTTAAAATATCCCTATTATCCATATTTCCCAGAGCAATCTACAAATTCAATGCAATCCTTATCAAAATGCTAACAGTATTTTTCATAGAACTAGAACAAATAATCCTAAAATTTGTATGGAACCACAAAAGTCCCTGAATAGCCAAAGCAATCTGGAGAAAGAAGAACAAAGCTGGAGGTATCACAACCCACATTTTAAGATATCCTACAAAGCTGTAGTCATCAAAATAATATGGTAATTACACAAAAATAGACCCATAGATCAATGGAATGCAATAGAGGCCCCAAAAACAAACTCATGCTTTTTTTTTTTTTAAGATTTTATTTATTTATTAGAGAGAGAGAGCGAGCACAGGCAGACAGAGTGGCAGGCAGAGAGATAAGCAGGCTCCCTGCCGAGCAAGGAGCCCGATGTGGGATTCGATCCCAGGATGCTGGGATCATGACCTGAGCCGAAGGCAGCTGCTTAACCAACTGAGCCACCCAGGCGTCCTCAAACTCATGCTTTTATGGTCAATTAGTCTACAACAAAGCAAGCAAGAAGATACATGAGAAAAAGACAGTCTCTTCCACAAATGGTGGTGGAAAAACGAGACAGCTACATACAAAATAATAAAACTGGACCACTTACCTATACCGTGCACACAAGAAAACCATCAAAATGAATTGAAGAAATAAATGTGAGACCTGAAACCATAAAAATCCTAGAAGGAGACACTGGTAGTGATTTCTTGACATTAGACAAAGAAATAGTTTTAGATATGTCTCCTCTGGCAAGGGAAACAAAAGCAAAATTTGCAAATTCTTCAGCTTAAAATAATCAGTGTGCCAAGTTGCCATATTTGGGGGGAGCATATCCTGAACTCCAACATAAGTCACAACTTGGTTCGTAACTGCATAAGATTCATTTCATACAGAGCAGGATTCTAAAGTCACCTAGAATTTTTGAACTAGTTATGTACACAGGTGTGGACTCGATTGACCGTAAGATTTATTTTCTAATTCAGACTATTTCAGAGTGAAAATGGGTGCTAATAACAGTTACACAGCTAGAAAAATTATAAAATCAGGAAGGAAATAATGGTCACTCTAGGATAAGCAAATGGTTGACTGTGAAGCAAAATATTTGTTTGGTATGTGCAAAAATATTTCAAGTAGAATCAGCTTTTTCAAGGGGAAATTATGAATTGAGAAAAACTAGAAAGTGACAAGTCATTGTTTTTCCAGTTTTTAGTATTTATGACAGGGACATAAAATCAGAACTTTGTGTAAAATGATCCAGGCAATAATGGCATCTCTCATCACTCATTTCATAATACATTTTCTTGAAACTACTTTAACCTAGGAAAGAAATCTTCATCCAATTGTTTCATCTTTTCATTTTTTTAATTTTATAGGTGATATGGAGGGATAAGTCAAATCATCATAAACACTTTAATTACATAATGTAACCACTAACTGTTCATTCACAGGTATGTACAGATTACAGAAGATTATTTTCCTGGGAATCACAATTGTCATAATATAAATTAATTAATAATTATTTTTAACTTTACTTTATTATTTTATTTTATTTTATTTTTTTTTACTTTATTTAAGCTTATTTTTAACTTTAAACCATCCTTTTCTTGAGGGAAAAAATGAGTCATAATTAGTAGCACAGTATCCTTGTATCCAAAGTAAATAACAAAAGTTCATAATAACTTACCTTATCTCTCTAAGGCAAATACACCACATAAAACAGTGCCCAGAACACTGGAAATAAAATATTTGCTTTAAAAATCATGCTAAAAAAAACCCTTTAGGGGTGCCTGGGTGGCTCAGTCATTAAGCCTCTGCCTTCAGCTCAGGTCATGATCCCAGCGTTCTGGAATCGAGCCCCACATCGGGCTGCTTGCTCAACAGGAAGCCTACTTCTCCCTCTCTCACTCCCCCTGCTCACTCCTTCTCTCCCTGTGCCTCTCTCTCTGATGAATAAATAAATAAAATATGTAAAAAAAAAAACAAAACACCTTTGGACACCAAACTCAATCAGCAAACACCGAATTTCCTAGAAATCAAGTATCTTTGGCAAAAAGACTTCTTTTTCTACCTATCCCCGAGCAGCTAAATAATAAGTGGAATATTGAACGTAAAATATGATAGCCAATTAGGGGCCTTTAGCATTTTCCTGGAAAAGGATTTCACTAGCATCTTGCCATGTGATCTAAAAAACCAGCATATCATGTATTAATGCACAAAACCTGTTGAAATAACTGGCGTGAACTGCTGTGGTGGTGTAACCTTGCTACCCACGGCACCATTATTGGCAGCAGCAACGGTGTGCGGGGCAGTGCAACAGGCCTTTTGTCAGGCACGTGCTTTTTTTGCGTCACAGTCTGTCTGATTCTTCTCCCCTGCGGACTGTTGAATGAAAATGTACATTTGGGGGACGCCTGGGTGGCTCCGTTGGTTAAGCGGCTGCCTTCAGCTCAGGTCATGATCCCAGAGTCCTGGGATCCAGTCCCGCATCGCGCTCCTTGCCCGGCAGGGAGCCTGTTTCTCTCTCTGCCTTTGCCTGCCACTGTCTGCCTGTGCTCACTCTCTCTGACAAATAAATAAATAAAATCTTAAAAAAAAATGTAAACTTGGAATTTCTGCTACAGAGAACAGAAGTAAATAGGGGGATCAGGAGTTGCACACCTCTCACGTTGTCTGTTCCTTTAAAAGTGCTGGTAATTTATGGCGGAGAAGTAAACTGCAGTAAAATGAGGTTTTGCAGTGTTGTGCTTAACTATACTCAAATGCAATAAATGTAACCTTAATCTAGCAGATGAAGTAGTTCTCATAAGCACAGTATCCTACAGATGTTATATATATTTATGGTTCTGGCCCCCTAAATTCATAATGATTTCCTCCTGGGTATTAGAGGCCAAAATATGATTTTTGACAGATTATATATTTTGGAATTCTTACTTTGATAGTTAACTTTAAGAACAGTTATTTCTGCCATTCCTGAAGGAAAATACATCTAATAACCAGTAGGACATATGCTTTTCCCAAAGCATATAGTTATGCTTGCTTGAAGGAAGTCAGCCAGGCATTACCAACAAAAGTTAGCACTTCTGTTGTGGCTGAAGTTATTCCCATATGTGGCATTTTCTAACTTTTATGATTATATTACCTGTTTTTTTTTCTTTTAAATCAGGGATTACCTTTCTCAGGACATATATCTTCTAATATCTACAGAAAAAAATTACCATTGCACATAGTACCTTTTTTTAACAAAGTGTGATCAATTTTTCTTAAGAAAAATGTAAACTTTCCTTGCAACAAGTTTCATGTTTTAAGCCCCAATGAAATATGCAATGAAAACACAGGTCATGTATTCTACTATCATGAAAACCTAAGAGTAGTTTGTGTGAGATAAAACACAGAGGTACTGCAGTGTTCTATATTTCCTAAATATATTCCCAGCTGTCTACTGAAGTGGGTACTTCAGGGTACATCCTGACTGTAATTTAATCACTTTTGGTAAATGAGTACCACTTAGAGTAAATCTGATCATATTCTGTTCTGAAGGATTTCGGCAATCTTTTTATTTGCTGTCAGCTCCTTTTGAAAATAAATTTTCCCACTATCGTCCCTTAAAGTCACAATGATGCCTGCAGAGTTCTTCATGAAAAGAAAACATAAGCTAGCTCAAATATGAGAACGACAGCTCATAACATAAAACCATAAGTATCTGAAGCCTTTTGGCTCACTCTTCTTTAGTAATTAATTTCATACGTTGTTATAAATCACAGTCTTCACAAATGACTGAAAAGATTGTCATCAATTATCCTTTTTCTGTTTTTTCTTACTTTCAATTTTTAAAAATTTCAAATCCACAAAAGAAACCAAAAATAGAATAAACCTGCATATCCCTATCACATAATGTCATAATGTCAACTGGTTTTTTAATCCATGACCAATCTCTTATCTTCTCTACTTTGCCCACCTTGTCCCATCCAATATTACTTCAAAAGAAATCTTAGCTATCATATAATTTTATGCTTAAATATTTCATATACATGAACATATATATTTGAAATGAATACATGTATGAATAGGTATAAATGAATATTTGAAATATTCATTTCAAATTTACATATATATACACACATAATGAAGATAAAGACCCCTTTTTTAAACTTAGCCACTTATAATTACATTTCAAAAATTTACAATGATTTGTTAATATCATCACATCTCCAGATCAAATTTCTTATTGTCTCATTAATGTCTTTATTTTTTTTTTCTTGTATAAGGATCCAAATAAAATTCCCTACATAGTTACTGGCTGATAAATGTTTAGATCTCTCTCTGGGCTCCCTACTCAGGAAGAAGGTTGCTTCTCCCTCTGACCCTCCCCCTTCTCATGCTCTCTCTCTCTCTCATTCTCTCTCAAATAAATAAAATCTTTTAAAAAATAATTAATTAATTAATTAATTAATGCTAATTGTTACTGGTGGCTTAAATTTACTAAATCTCCTACTTTCTTTTAAACCACTTTATTGAATAAATAAAACCTTTAAAAAAATAAACCACTTTATTGAGGTATCATTGACATAGTAAAAGGTACATAAAAGTAAAAGCATATAACTTTATGAATTTGAATTAAGTATACATCTGCGAAACCATCACCATAATCAATGTCATGAACCTATCTGTCACTTCCAACAGTTTCTTCCTGCCCATTTACTTATTCTATCTTTTTTTGTGACAAGATCATTTAACATAAGATCTACTCTTTAAAAGATTTTTAAGGGTGTCTGGGTGGCTCAATGAGTTAAAGCCTCTGCCTTCAGCTCGGGTCATGATCCCAGGGTCCTAGGATCGAGCCACGCATCAGGCTCTCTGCTCAGCAGGGCATCTTCTTCCTCCTCTCTCTCTGCCTGCCTCTCTGCCTACTTGTGATCTCTCTCTGTCAAATAAATAAAATTTTAAAAAATATTTTATTTTTTAAGATTTTGTTTATTTATTTGACAGACAGAGTCACAAGTAGGCAGAGAGGCAGGCAGAGAGAGAAAGGAAGAAGCAGGCTCCCTGCTGAGCAGAGAGCCCGATGCGGGGCTCGATCCCATGACCCTGGGATCACGACCTGAGCCAAAGAGAGGCTTTAACCCACTGAGTCACGCAGGCGCCCCCAAAATAAAAGATTTTTAAGTATGCAATACAGCACTGTTAATTCCAGGCTCTATGGCCTGCAGATCTCTACAACTTATTCGTCTTGTAAAACTAGAATGTTGTACCCTTTGATTAATACCACCTTGGTTCATCTCCTCCCCAGCTCTGGAAAACATCAACCTACTCTCTACTTCTATGAGTTTAACTACTTTAGATTCTTCATATAAGTAGCATCGTATAGTATTTGTCCTTCTGTGCCTGGCTTATTTCCCTTAGCATAATGTTCTCCACATTCACCTATGTTGTCACAAATGGAGAATCCCTGTCATCTTTTATAAGGGTGAATAACATTCAATTGTATATATAGATCACATTTTCTCTATCCACTCATCTAGTGATAGACATTTAGATATTCTCCACCTCTTGGCTATTGTGAACAATGCTGCAATGAACATGGGAGTATAGATTCTTAAGTTTTTGTTTGTTTTTTTTTTTAGATTTTTATTTTTTTATTTATTTGACAGACAGAGATCACAAATAGGCAGAGAGGCAGGCAGAGAGAGAGGAAGGGAAGCTGGCTCCCTGCTGAGCAGAGAGCCTGATGCGGGGCTCTATCCCAGGACCCTGGGATCATGACTGAGCCAAAAGCAGAGGCTTTAACCCACTGAGCCACCCAGGCGCCTCTTAAGTTTTTTTTAATCTACAGATTTCTACCCCCTTTAACATGCATACACTCTCTTCCTTGCAATTTTATTTGTTGAAGGAAGAAGGTTCTATGTACTATCCACCAATTTCCCTTAGTCTGGATTTTACTGACAACATCACTATGGGTTCCATAACACTTTTGTATTTCCTGTAAATTAGAAATTGCATCTAAAAGCTTAATCAAATACAGATTAATACTTTTGGTGAGAATACTCCATAAATGCTGCTGTGAAGTATTATTTAATAATAGAAATACTCACATTTTGACCATTGTAGAGTTGTGATTAAAAGCATAGGCTCTGGAGACTGAATACATGGAAACTAATTCTGGTTTTGTCTCATCATAGTGCTGAAACCTTAGGCAAATGAATTAATCAGTATCTCATTTCCTTCTCCTGTGAAATGGGGATAATAAATACACCTGACAAATAAGATTTCTGTTAAGACTACATAAATAAAAACAAAGCACTTCAAATAACACTAGGTACATAGTAAGTATTCAACATATTTTAGCTATTATTACCAAAGAGCTGACATTAATTATAAAGAAGAACATGCAGAAAATATTCACAATTGTTACCCATACAGCAGCCAAACTGACAAGTCTGGTAAAGACAGATTTCAACATAAAATATAAATGTTGAAATGTGGGGCACCTGGGTGGCTCAGTCGGTTAGTGTTTGCCTTTGTCTCAGGTCATGATCCTAGGGTCCTGGGCTTGAGCCTCCCATCAGGCTCCCTGCTTCTCCCTCCCACTCTCCCTGCCGCTCCCCCTGCCTGAGCTAGCTCTCTCTCTCTCTCTCTCTCTCTCTGTCAAACAAATAAATAAAATCTTAAGGGGAAAAAAAAGTTGAAATGTGAGTGAACTAAAAGATCCAAATATATCAGTGTACTGATAATGGAAGATGGCAGCCTTTTGGGGTTGGTCAATGATTAAAACACTCCACAGGTTCCTAGTGATTGAAAGAAATTGCTGCTTTCCAGTTCTGTTAAATATATTACGTCCTTCCATATGTACGATTCTTGGCTCCGCCTCAGAAAACAACCACAAACATGATCAATCCACATTTTATTCTCTCTTAGAGATACTTTGATAGCATCAAACTAAGCAAAACAATTCTCTTACCAAGGCAGAAGAAATAGGTTTATCTCTTGCTCTCCAGAGCAATAGTTTGTGAATACTTTTTACTCTTTTACAAATTGGGCATAAATGTTTAGCACATTCCATCAGTAGTTTATAGAATTTCTAAGGGAGCAAAATCACTTAATACACATTTTTCTTAAATCACAATCTTGAGAATGGCTATTAACTAAGGATTTAGCAAACATTAAGTTATAAAGTCCATAAGATTGGAAAATGGTGAAGATTTGAAGTCAGATGAGCAATGGAAAATTTAGGCTGGGTATTTAAGGAAACTGCCTATTAGCAAGAACTATTAGATAATGGAATGGTACTTTTCTTAAGCTCCATAAATTTCAAAAGTAAATTGGAAAACATATTGGGAGAAAATGTTCCACCCCACCAGGGGAATAAATGAAATGGTCTCTTCATCTCCTGTTTCTATAAGCTGGTCTGCAAATTAGATGTATAAAATTTACCTACCCAAACTATGAACATGATAAGTCCAATATTAGGCTTAGTCCAAGTTTCACTGGGAAAAGTTCCATTTCCAGATCTTCAGCCAAAAGCTGAATAATACCAATATGGAAATTTGGAGCAAAATCAATTGTTAAAGTCAGATTATGAGATTTTAACTGCCATTCTAAAACTACTTATACAGCCTTTCTATGTTATTTCCACTTGCCAGATCAACACCCAAGAGTCATTTTGACATTTAAAAAAAAAATCCCAATTACACATCCAACTGCTGATTTACAAAGCAAAAGGCAACCTGTGATTTTGGCTTTAAAACTCAGTTTGCCTCAGGGATGGATGGATGAAAGAAATTCTAGCCTACTGTTTAAGGGCTAATATTCCCACATTTTCATATCCCATTTAGGGCAGGCCGATTTTAGCACTTCGGCTTAAGCAGTATCACTTTATACAAGGTGCTTGAGTGGAGTAGGCAGCGAGCGGGAATGGATAATAAGTGGCAGAGAAGCAGAGGCTGCTGCTGCAGGTAGACTCCTATGCCAACTGCCAAAGGAAAATGGCTGTGAAAGCCAATGCATTTTTTTCTTCATCATGATCGAGGGATGAGAATTTAATAGTAAAACAGTAAATTGAGTTTCTGTCCTTTTACCTCTTACTAGAATTTCTTTGTTGTCCTTTGCATGGGGAAGGTTAACCGCTCAACCTAATTCTTCACTCCAAGGAACTTTACAGGCTGTCATTTGGTTAAGGTCTAATGGGTCTTCTGGGATTTGATAGCAGAAGGCTGTGCTCACTGGAGCAAGCTGCTCCACAGAGGGCCTGGAAAAGAATGTTTGAGTTGGAGAGAAGGTGCTGCTGCTCCAACTGCTTCTCCACCTGCAAAAACAGAACCTTCAGGGACAGTAGCACTGCAGTTAACGGGGGATCTCAGGAATGAGAAAGGTGTTAAAGTAGCCAGTTCTTCTGTTTTGCCAAGGATTTTCCGGTCTTGCTGTTTTTGGCAAAATTTTGAAATATCCCACTTCTCTCACCCTGAACTTTTCCCTTCCCATTTCTCAGGGATGGTTTTGAGGACTAGGATGCCTAGTCCAAACAGAAAGGCAGAATTTTAAGAGGATGTGGGAGTCACACTTTTGGCCTCCCCACATGCCTCTAAGCAGCACTTGGCTGCTGTGGAGAGTTGGGGATTCTTGCGACGGGGAGGGTGGCCAACAGCAATAAAAGGATCAAGTTGCCAACCACCTCAACTTCCATATTGGAGAGGGATACTCCTAAAACCCCCTTGTTGATTAAATCAGACAGAAAATTTCAAAACATCATCGACTGAAAATGCCACAGAGTCACTCAGAGGACTCTGAAAGTCAAGTTCATATTCAACCATGGTAAGCTCGTTAAAAATTTCTCAATGAGAGCAACTTACAAACTATTTCTTTTCTAAAGTGTCATTTTTTAAAAATAATCTTACTTCTTCCTTTCCAATTTTTATGCCTTTAAAAAAAAAGATTTTATTTATTTATTTGTCAGAGAGAGAGAGAGAGAGAGAGCACACAAACAGGAAGAGTGGCAGGCAGAGGCGGAGAGAGAAGCAGGCTCCCTGTGGAACAAAGAGCCCGATGCAGGACTCTATCCCAGGACCCTGGGATCATGGCCTGAGCCAAAGGCAGCGGCTTAACTGACTGAGCCACCCACGCATCCCTCTTTCCTAAAATTCCAGATGAAGAACTTGAATCATCGACATGAGCCTGTCAGGATACAGTGACAGTCTTTTGTCCTAACCCTAATGTTTCTAAATGTTCTTTTGATTGCAAAACACACAACTTAATTTTTTTCTGAAGTTTTTAAAAGTTTCTTAAAGTTTTATTGTACTAAAAATATATTGCATAAAATATGCCACTTTAAACCATTATTAAATGTCCAAATCTTTGGCATTAATTATATTCACAATGTTGTGCAACTATATTTCCAAACCATTTTCACCACACCAAACAGAAACTCAGTAAAATAAAATATTTTTAAAGAATGTTTTTTGCTACGAAACAAGATGAAACCAGAAAGGGAAACAAACCATAAAAGACTCTTAATCTCAGGAAACAAACTGAGGGTTGCTGAAGTGGGGGGGCGGCGGTTGATGGGAGGGTTTGGGTGGCTGGGTGTTGGACATTGGGGAGGGTCTGCTATGGTGAGTGCTGTGAAGTGTGTAAGACTGAGGAGTCACAGACCTGTACCTCTGAAACAAATAATACATTATTTGTTAATTTAAAAAAAAAAGAATGGTTTTTGCTATCATGGTTGCCATAAGGTATGGTCAATGCAACCTTAAAGTAATATGATTGGTAGTCATGTATGTATTTTCTAAAAAGAAGTGAATTTACTTAAAATAATTATTGGAAAAGTGTAATAAAACCACTGTAACTCATCACTAAACCTGCATAATACATACAGTACCTTTGATTAATTTCATCTAATTGAGCATACATTTTTTATAATATAAAATTTCAATGATTAAGATTGATGACCTCAAAAATCATACTAACTATTGAAAAAATAACTCAGAAAATAAAAATAAACAAGAGCAGAAGTTATGTCAAAGGCTATAAGAATGTAGAAATACAAAAAGGAAGTCACAAGGCTAGGAAAATCAAGGCATTGTTAAAACCTAAAACTATAAAACATTGTTTTATTTTTTTTTTAAGATTTTATTTATTTATTAGTTAGAGAGAGAGAGCGAGCGAGCACAGACAGACAGAGAGGCAGGCAGAGGCAGAGGGAGAAACAGGCTCCCTGCCGAGCAGGAGCCCGATGTGGAACTCGATCCCAGGACGCTGGGATCATGACCTGAGCCGAAGGCAGCCGCTTAACCAACTGAGCCACCCAGGCATCCCTAAAACATTGTTTTAGAAAAACATTTCCAAATAAATAATTTCAAAAAAATCTAGATGTGCTTTTGAGGTGGTTTTATAAGGATCCAGGGTATAAGTTTTGGAGGTTCATACATAATGTTATCTCAGCCACTGATCAAAATTGCCCTATCTTTCAAAAGGCAAAAGTAAAATATGAAATATAGATTTACCAGTTTTAGGCACAGCTTCTCATTTCAGTCAATTCTTGCTCATTGATTAGTAAATCCAATCAATGGCAATGACAATTTGGAAAGTAAATCCCTCCATCAGATCTTAAATCTTGCACATTGCACCTTTGAAGTTCACCCTTTCCTTTCATCACTAGGAATTTCAATGCTATGTAAGGTAAGTGCATCATTTATTTTAATCCTGTTGAAATGAATGGATGAACTTAAATAACAATGCAAGCCTTTTCCGTAGAGTGCTATAATTCACTTTGAAATGATAGCACTTTCAGGATTAAGATGTATACATTTTGGATCTTTGACTAGTTGTCCTTTCTTTGTGTACTATATTAACAAGAATTTAAAGCTAGACTAAGTCACATCTGCCTTCTAATGCAAGTCTTAGAGTCTTAAACAAAATTCTACTAGAGTAGCCAACCAAGATGAATATCTATTTTGAAGGGAATGAAACTATCATTTAGTAAGTACAGACTATGGGTTTCTACTTAATCACGTGTGTTACAGTGGCTATTGATGGAATCATTTTGAAAATATTTTCATTTATTATCACATTGCCACTATTAAAGTGAAAGAAGTTTGAGATACTACTGCAGAAGAAATGAATAACTACTTAATTCTTAACTCATGTTAACTTTATGCTTATTGCATTCTGCAATGAATTCATCCAATACCTCAAGAAAATTTATGAGACGTTCAAAATAGATATTGTCAAAAAGACATTCTTATTATGAATAAGAATATCCTAGTTATTTATTTAGAATATATGATTACAAAGTAATATACCTTCCTGAAAAGATGGTTGTTCTTCTAGAAATAGTTATACATAAAAATATCTATATACAATAGATATTAATATGTTGACTTATTTTAAATAAAATTGAAATGCTTACAGTTTCCATTATAGAAATTGTTCAAAAGAAAATGTCAAAACAATAAAATCTTCTCACTTGGCTCCACTTAAGGATAATCATTCTTAATATTTCAGAATATTTCTTCCCATATCCTTTTATAATGTAATTCATTTTCCTAATTCAAAAATAATTTCACCAAAATAAGAAAACGTGGATAAATCAACTAACACAAAGTAAAATAGTAATAATAGTGTAATGTTTATAAAACCCTCGTATTTCAACCATCTAAAGGTAATCATTGTAAATTAATTGGTATATGATCTTTTAGTACATTTTTTGTGTTTAGTTTTATATCTTTTTCTCCAAACATTTTTTAACAGGAGTAGCTTTGTTTTCCCCTAATTAAAAAATAACTAAATGCTTAATGCAGAACAACTGGCAGAGGGAGAAAAAAAAGAATGCAATAAATTATCTATGACCTTAACCAGAAGACATTTACAGATAATTTTGTTCATGTACTATCAATATACTTTGAATCCTATATGCTCCAGTTATCTGTAAACAAATGCTAACTTTTTAATGTGACTCAGAATACATCAAAATATATCCAGGGGTTCACTTAAGAAAGAAAAATCAGAAATATTCTCTGATACTGTATTGTCAGGGCAAGTCATGATAAATAGTAATTCTAATTCTTAGCTCCAAGACTATGTCCTAGTGTCCTTTCTGACAAACCAATTCCTACCCTGCCACTTTTACCCATCTCTTATCATGGCAGCTCCCTGCTTGTCCTTCATTCCCACCTTGCTGATTCCACTCAAGCTACTCCTCATTCTTGCAATACTGCCTTTTCGTTGCCATTGTTGTTGCTGTTTTGCTGTTGCCGTGTGTGATAAAACAATCCAGTGTCTAGTCTTTCTAGAGGCTTGGGTCAAAGCTTAAAAGTTAAACAGTATGTCTTTTTCTACAGCTCTGAGATTATATTCCCTAACAAATATCCCAGGCAGGGACTCAAGGAAACAAAGTGATTTAGTCATTAGAATAGGCTAGGCGATGATAACAAACAGGGGAAAGGTACCAGTTCCTAGAACCTGACTACAAGACCAGAAAAGGATTCAAACATTGCTGACCTTTGCAGACAGACTGGGTTACTGCGTTCATGCTTGGGTTGGGAATAAGACCTGATTTCTAACCAGGCCTGATGTTTATCTGAAAGATGGCTAAGTATCCTCAGCAATAAAAATGGAAAAAATTTTTATCTCAGCAATAAAAATGGAATATGTTGGAATATGAAACTAGGCAAGGCATTACTCTGACTTAAGTAAGTGAAATAATGTTATAATTAGGGATAGATCCAGATTCAAGGAAACTTGAAGCTTGTATAATTTGTAGGGCTAAGAAAGAGAATACAACATTACAAATGCAAAATTGGGTATGAAAGTGATCATGGCTTTAGAGTAAGAAAAGAATCCCAACAAAATATTGAAGACCTGAGAGAGTCATGCATGTTCACATTTTCAGATATCTTTAGAAAATTTACAAATATGATTACACATACATGCTTCCTGAGAGCGACCTGTCTCCATTCTCCCCTAGAACATTCCTTAACTCCCAGCACTCACAGGGGCCCGTTCAAGTGAGGAGCACTGAAGTTGAAACTTTGTTAGTTTCATGGCAAATCCGCTTCTGGTTTTAATTGTAAAACTTTAGGCAATAGGAGCCAGATGGTGAGATCACGTTAGCAGGCAAGCAGTCCTTCTAAATTTCCTTGAAAGGGCACCAAATAGAATTCTCACGGAGCATTATAAACAAAGTACAATACTATGGAAATACAATGGTTTAGTAGAGAAAGAAGCCATTTTAAATGAAGTCTAAGGGACAGGTGTGAGAGGTTAAAGAGGCTTCCCGACGTGGGCCCTGAACAGTGCCTTGGATTTCAACAGAGAGGCAGAGAACATTCAAGATGGCAACAAAAACAAGTGTGGGAGAGCAGGACAGCACAAGGAAAAGCAAGAATTTCAGGTGGAGTTTGACTTATGATATATTAGGATTTGGAGAGAGAAAAATGAGTGTAGCCATAGACTGCCTCAGAATTTTGGAGGATCTGAAGTACTGGGTTAGGGACTGTGCACTGGATTCAGATGGCAATTAGAACAACATAGAATACAAACAAGGTTTATTTTGTTTAATTTGCTTGCAGTAAAGAAAATGAGAAATCTAAAAAAATAATAGGGGGCGCCTGGGTGGCTCAGTGAGGTAAGCCTCTGCCTTCAGCTCAGGTCATGATCCCAGGGTGCTGGGATCAAGCCCCGCATCAGGCTCTCTGCTCAGCAGGGAGCCTGCTTCCCTCTTGCTCCCTCTCTGCCTCTCTGCCTGCTTGTGATCTCTGTCTATCAAATAAATAAATAAAATTAAAAATAATAATAACTTTTTTTTTTTAATTCAAAAAAGAAAAGAAACCGAGAATGGCTTAGACAATCAAGCTAATTATTAACTGAACAATCAGAAAATTGTAAGAGAGTTTTATTATTAAAACACCTTAACTTATAGTAAAGAACATTTTATATATGTGGGAGTGGAGATGAGAGTACAGGTTAAAGAAAACAAAACTCAACAGGTTTCTCCCCATAGAGAAAAGGCCTCTCAGCTCACAGTGCATGTGAAGACACTTGCCAGTGCTGAATCAAATGCATTAACAGAGAAGTTCTATTCAGCGTGGTTACGAAGGCAAGTCCTACTGTCAGAATTTCAGAGTTTGAATCTTGGCTCCATCACTCACAGTGTGATTTTAGGCATGTTGCTCAGCTGTATGCCTCGGTCTGTTACCAATAAAATGGAGTTGGTTATATCTGCCCCTGTTGTTGTGTTGAGGATCCACAAACAGTAGGTTATGAAACCTCAGCAGCGCCTGAGGTTAATGGCTTGGTTAATGTGGGCTAAAGTGTTAGATGTAGTTCTTATTACTCCTGTTTCTGGTTCAAGGGTCACTTAGAATATTGAGACAATCCCCTTTCTTCAATTCAAGATTGCATCTCCTAAGTCCATTCTTGCTCCTTTCAATTCAGTCTCTAAACCAGAGCCAGTGAACTTTCTGTAATTCAAATCTGCTCATATCATACCTGCCACAAACTCTCAAGACAAAGCCCAGATTTCTTATGTGGCCCGGTCTCTGCCTATCATTGCAGCTTATTTTCTGTCTCTCCACCTAACATTTTAAGATCCAATCCTCCTGCATTCCAAGCCATTCGATTTTCAGTCTCCAGGATTCAGTAGAAGGGCTTCCTCTGCAGTTCCTCTACCTGGCTAATTCCCCCCCAGCTTTCACCTCTGGTGTAGTCAACTCTACCACTAGGATGCCTTACGGAATGTCTAAGTTGGATTTCGCTGCTCTTTCTAGGAGTTGTCAGGGAATTCTCACCCTTATCTCGATCATAGCCCCCAGCACACAATATTGAAATCTCCTGCTTATGGATCGAGATCTCTGCAGTAATTTCCTTAGAGACAGACACATGCTGTTCATTTCTAGCAGGCAGCACAGCAGTTAACACAATCAAGGCTCACTGAATAAATAATTAAGAGTAAGAGTGGTGGTTATCTCTGGGGAGGGGTGAGTATTGACAGGAAAAGGGAAGGAAGTAACTATCTTGCATGATAGAAATCTGTATCTTGACCTTACTGAAGCTTATATGGGTATATAATATGTATAAACATGTGTTAAGCTGAACTCTTAAAATTCTTATACTCTCTTTGCTTGAATGAAAATATTTCACTTTTAAAACTGAGAAAAATATTTTAAAAAATCTGTATCATGGGGCGCCTGGGTGGCTCAGTGGGTTAAAGCCTCTGCCTCCGGCTCAGGTCATGATCCCAGGGTCCTGGGATTGAGCCCCACATCGGGCTCTCTGCTCGGCAAGGAGCCTGCCTCCCCCCCTCCTCTCGCCTGCCTCTCTGCCTACTTGTGATCTCGATATCTGTCAAATAAATTTTAAAAATCTTTATAAAAAAATCTATATCATTAGAAGTTAGGATACTACTTATCCTCGTGATGAGTTGGGACTGGAAGAGAACAAGAGCACCTGGGAAGTTAGAAATTTTCTTTTACTTAACATAAGTCCAAGTTGCCTGGTGTTCTGGATTTGTGAAAATCCATCGAGCTGCACACTTACAACTCATGCACATTTATATACAGACATGTATACACACACATACATATATATATACTTGACAGATTAAAAGAATGAGAATAAATGAATAACATATATATGCATATGTGCATATGCACATATTCATGTGCATATGCATATATATGTGACTATAGGACATAAGACCTCCCTGTATTTATGATGAGATAAACAAGTCAGCTTCTTCAAACTATGTCCCCTAGTCCCACATCAGAATCAGCTAAGTGAAATTACAAATCTCACTTTCTCTCTCTACTACATGGCCCATCTGTGTAGATGAATGTACACCATCTGCTAGGACCGTCTGATAAGGACCGTCTATTATTATAGATACAGGGTTAACAGTACATTTATTAGTAATTTTTGCACAATAATAAATTGTAAATCTCTACAACACAACTCTTTCAGATGCTACTTTTCAGACATTTTAAAAACAATTAGCTAGAATTACTTTTGGCGTAAAGTGTTTTTGCAATTATTTTCTTGTACAGATCTTAGAGTCACAAAAATAATTTACATATTCCTCTTGCCTTGGGTGAACTATTGTTTAAAACAAGACTTAAATGGAAATGTAATTTAGTTCCTTCTATTAAAGATGTTCTTAAACATTCCTACCGCTTAAAAAAAAAGTTTCACAGACTTTGCCCAATTTCCCTGCAGAGCACTTATGCATGATTCGGACTCCATTTGATATACCTATGCTAACAGCAGGAATTCTTAATATAGGTGTACATTTAGCAACCACATTGTGAACAGCATGAATAAAGGAATAAACATGACCTCAAATCAAAGTATCGGCACAATGCCCTTAGCACCCAAAGGCAAAGAGGGAGCCTTTGGCTCCAGCTTCCATGAATGGAATTCGGCAAGATTTCAGTTAATTAATTGCAGTCAAGTCTGTGCTAAAGAGCAAACCCATGGGATCAAAAGGTACCAGACCACAAGGAGAAGCAAAAACTTGGGACTCAATCCATCCTAAACTACTCCACATCATTTCAATGAACAGTCTAAGCTGCAGTACTTTTAAGTAAAATAATTATTTATCACAAATATTTTTATACTATTGTAGACTTCAAAATGCCAAAAATGCATTTTTAAACTAAAAATTTTATTATTTTCTTCTAAATTCCCTTTCCCATGTATGATTTATTTTCCAAACACAGATTTCAACAACTTGGAAAATACTGTTTGGAGGAAGATTCAAGGACGGCTTTCCTCTTTCCCAGAAGGCAAAATCTAGAAATACATCAGTCATTGATGTCAATCTGTGACAGTTCAAATCGCCAAAGATGTTTGGTAAACTTTAATCACTGTCACAACTGTAAAGGTTACTGAGCAGCTCCAACACAAATCAATTACAATAGTGCTACACAAATGTGAATGTGTGTGTGTGTGTGTGTGTGTGTGTGTGTGTGTGTGTATGCCTTTGACAGTTACATCTTCTGGTATAGCAGCAGTAAGTTCAGCAATATACAATAGCAGCAAAAACCACCAATAAAAAAGGATGAACAAGGTCAACATTTCTCCTTCAGTAAAAGATTTAAGCAGCCCAAGAGCTGTTTTGCAGCTTTCTGCTACTTTATCATCCTTTGTGTGTTGCCTCATTTCACAGGATGGCTGCTTGTGCTCTGGTCATCATGTCCACATCCCAGGAATAAAGAAAGAGTATCAGAATGGAAACCTCATTCCTTTTGAGGATATTTGCTAGAAGTTGCAAATAACACTTAGTTCTCATTGATCAACATTTACTCATCACAACCATTTCAAAGGAACCTAGCTTTTGCAATGGACAGCAAGGTCATCAGCTAAAATTTGGGGTTCTTATTAATAAAAAAAACAAAAATTGATATTTGGAATGGACAGAATTTTTTCTCTCATTTTAAAAATATTAAAGACAGACTACTAGTCTCCTGGGGAAAAAAAAAAACAAAAACAAACTACTAGATGATTCAGTCTAATTAAAATGAAAAGTCTATTATTTACCATAATGTAAACAAAAGCTAATTAAACTTTCATTTTTAAACTGCATATTTCACTGATGTTCATAAATACAAGTGAAAAAAAATTCCATATATCAGAGAACACCCAAAACCTTGAAAAACTGTATAATTATATTTTATTGGTTGGGGAAAGAAAAGAGGAGGCTGATTAATTTCTTTTAAAAGAAAAAAGTTAACTTAGAAATAATTTCATCCCACTCCTAAATCAGAATTAATGCTCTCAGTTGGGATTTATGCTGTCATATTTGAGAACCACTGATTTGAACATACTATTTCTGGAAATGATTTCTTTTAGTAATTACTAACAGTTTATGAAAAGATCTGCAATTTTATTTTTCCAAGTGTTCAAGTAATCTTAACTCATCAAAATGCTAAAATCTTTTATATCAAAGTTGTCTAAGACTTACTCATGTAAATGGCCTGCCTATTCCCTGACAGCTGGAACCTCTTAGTGCAGATCTGACGCCTCAGCCCCACCCAAAGCACTGGGACTCATCTGGTCTCTAAGCAGGAATCCATAGCTCATTGTCCAGCTTAAACCTCCACCCTAACCTGGCAACCAGGTTTTCATAGCAAAGCCTCTGCACTTTGGCTGATGCCAGGCTTTCCTCATACCAGGCTCTTAAAGAACCATTACATAGCATACTAGACAGTCCCTGTCAATGACTGTGAATGAATGAAACTTACATGAATAGGAATGCATACCTCATCATTTAGCTCTTTATACTGCTTTTGAACACCCATTCGAGTATTTAGTAAACCAACACTGAAGCTGACTGCAAGTAAGGCATGTTGCCAGACATTTGGTAATAAAAAAGATCAAAAGCACGTTCACCTGCCCTTTGGTGGGAAGGACAGCTGAAATTGTTAAAATTTCCTTATACAAAAGATTTGGTCTCCTGGGAATTTTCATCCATTTGTTCTTAAATCGGAACTCCATAGTCACATGGAATAGATTCGCATTCAGACTTCTGCAAATCCACACTCCAACATGGAATGTTTCAAATAGGATTTGATTCCTGTCAACATCCCCAAACTTCGCTTCAACCCTTACATCCTACAAATAACCTTCCCTTCAAAATCATACACACACTCTTTTCTTTTTCTTCTCCTAGCTCTTAAAACCCTGTTACTGTAGCTCTTAAGTGAAATGGGTCTTAGTTTCTTTACTCTCTGTGGGATAAATCCCAATTTGAAAATATCCTTTTCAGAATTAAGCATTTAGAAATGAATACAGTATAATAAAACTTCCTAGGATGTCCTTTTTTTTGCCTCATAATCATTTTTTAATTATCTTATGTTAGCCACCATTACAGTACATCATTAGTTTTTGATGTAGTGTTCCATGATTCATTGCTTGCGTAGAACACCAAGTGCTTCAGGCAATCAATCTGGCCCTCCTTAATACCTATCCCTGGGCTCATCCATCCTCCAACCCACCTCCCTTTTTTTAAAAATAAATTTTTATTTTATTTTTTCAGTGTTCCAAGATTCATTGTTTATGCACCACATCCAGTGCTCCATGCCATACGTGCCCTCCATAATACCCACCACCAGACTCACCCATCCTTCCAGCCCCCTCCCTTCCAAAACCCTCAGTTTGTTTCCTGGAGTCCATAGTCTCTCATGGTTCTTCTATGTCTTAACTCTACTTGATAGAACTTAGTTATTTCATCTAGCCTAGCATGCCACAATTCTTGACAAAAAAAAAGGGGGGGCTGCAAATGCAAGTGAGTTTAAGGACCTTCTCAGATCACCTTTGAACTGTACTAATGGGTGATTTTAAGTTCTGGGAGCTCTATTTTCTTATCCTTGGTGCCTCCCTTTAGCTGGTGCCCTCTGTGAAGCAGTTTCACATAATGGTTACACTCGAGTCAGAACTGGGTCCACATACTGCTCCCCACTTGCTCACTACATGAACTTGAGAAAATTACTTCAAGATTCTGAACCTCAATTATTGTAAAATCATGTCAATAAGGGTCCTTACTCCTTAAGGTTTCTGTAAGTGATATCAGCCAATATATATAAAGCACACTGACTGTTACAGAGTAAGGACTTGCCATGTGGGAAGGTCCAGAATTAATAGTCATTATTTTAGTTATGAGTGTTTCATATATAACTTAGGAATCATTCATCAAAAATATGGACTTCAAGTCATCTTAAAGTAACCTAGGATAGCCCTGACATTCAGTTCAAGAACGCTTCATTAACTGCTGCATATGTTGTATTTTGTGCTAGGTGCTGGTGATCTAAAAATGAATTTAACTATCTTAAGGCTCAAGAAGCCCAATGTTTAATGAAAAACTGGAGATGCACAAAAACTATTATGCCATGAATGCACAGATTAGGCTTGCTAGAGCAACACTCCGGCCATCCCAATATACCCCATTCCATTCTAGAATATAATGCTCTCCCAGCATGTAATGAGAATTCAGTAAATGTTGGTTGATGCTCCATACTCAAATATTTCAGAAAAATAGTAAGGCTAGCCTTGTTCACACAATACTTTGACCTGGAGCTTTATAAATGAATGTCTCTCCATCCTGGAGTAGATTTACATACACTGCTATTTCCTATTTCTTGGGATTTAAGGAATGATGAAAAGACACCACTACCATCTTCCAGAAGAAACCCCTGGAAAGTTGATGATATGAGGTTAAATATATATTTATACAATCTACTAACTTTTAAAAGTGTAGGGATGAAAAAAATGATTTGAAAGGCATACCTTAAAATATTTTTAAAAATCTCTGATGGTGAGATCATGAGAGATTTTATTAATATCCTTATACTTCTGAATTTTTAAAATACTCTCCAAGGAGTGTGCATATTAAAGCAGATACATGAGAAACTCTAATATGGGAAAGGAAACAGGTTAGTGATGGGAGAGCAGAAATATGGATGGCAGGAAATTAAGGAGCAGTATGGGGGTCTTAGGTATATAAAAATTATAGGCTAAAGAGTAAAGGCATCAATAGAAGGGATTAGAATGATAATAAAAATATAGTCTTACTACTATCGTAGTGCCTAGTTCTCTTTAACTCTCTGGCAGGTCATATCTCCAATTTTGTTACTGAGAAAGTCCATTGGTCAATGGAATGATTGATGCATAATGATTTTGCCTATCTGCCCAAAACTTAAGTAGAAATATGAGACTGAATCTTATTGCAACTTTTCAAAAATTACATGTGGATTATTCTTAAACACACTAGTCTTAGTAATGTTCATAACAGAACAAAAAACTAATCAGTGAACTGCAAATACACAGCCTTGATTTATTAGCAAATTAATGCATTTCCTAAATACAAGACCTTTGTTTTTAAATATAAGAATCAGGATAAATATTGTATAATTAATGAACCAAATTAATCTATTTATATTGCTCTTGTTACCTTAAATTCTTCTCTCAGAAACAATTCAATAGATAGATAGATGATAGAGATAGAGAGAGAGAGAGATAGGTAGAGATAGGGAAATAGAGAGATAGATATTGGCAAATCTGTAACACTTTATTTAAAAGTAGTCTTTGATTTCCCCTGATGGATGCAATATCTCTTCCTATGAATTCCTTGATGTCAAATCAATATCTTACTCATGTAACTTCCACATTCTCCTTTGTAGTATGGATATTTTACTTAGGCATTGTATTATACTTCTCCAACTATTACTTCTGTGAGTTTATTATTTGTGTCCTGCTCATTTTATATCCCTTAAGAGCAATCTTAAATTATTTTTAAGACTGGCATTATATAAACATAATAAGTAAAAGTGCTCCCCCAAAGTTCTGAGAATATTTTATGTATGCAATCAACATTTATTACTTAATAAAAAAATCTTGTGCCTTTTTGAAACTGATTGTGGAAACTGCCCAACTGGATTCCAAAACAACTTCTCATATGAGTGGCTACCAATTTCTTATCTATTGTCAATCTTTCTTTACGAATTCTGTGCTTTGTTTTCCTGTGCAGTTAGCTTCTGTCATCATCGCTCTGCACATTCAGGATGGAATGAGGAGCCTTCACGGAGAGAGTCTCATTCTGGACATTCAGCACGCTGATAAGTTCTATAGCGAAGACTATTTCTTCTCAGATTTTGTTGAGTTTTAGTTTTCTTTTTAATAATGATATGGTCAATCCATCAAAATAATGTTATACCAAATCTGATTTCATCTGTATTTTTTTCTTTCTAAAGTAGAAAACTCTCAAGCTGCTTAGTGAAGTGCTAAATGCTTTATATTGACAGACTACCGCTGTTCAGCAATCTATATTTGCAGCCTGCCAAAACGAAAGCCATAGTTGGATCTTCTTTGTTGTTCACAGTATTTTAAATTACAAATGATGTTGATTTTAATCATCTTTGCTCTATTCACTCACAAAGCTCGATGCTGCACAAATCAGCTATCAGATTCAGTATAAAATACTTTTTATTGGGTTTAGCACTTGACACCTTCAAAATACTTTGCACACATTGACTAGTCAATCCTCACCAAGAAAGAAAAAAAGAAAAATATCGTGATGTACTGAGAGGTATGTGGAAAATAGGTCTTAGGAAAAGAGTTGTCCTAGAGATGAAGTTTGAAGGCAAGATATTTAACTGTTTGTATTCAGCCAGTAGAGTATACTCCAGGAAGTAATTGTCAGTTCTTGAGTTCTTCACTTCCCATTGTGAAAGAGCACATAATTTGTGAACAGAATGTGAACAGAGCTCGTAATTTCAATTTTAGTGATCCTGTGGAGTACAGAGGTATTAATATTATTAATGACCAATAAAATTTTATGCCACATGAGGAAGTCTTAACATATTGAATGCTGCTTTGCACACTATATCAAACAAATATTTTGTATTAAGTCAGTAAGACTCAACTAGTCTCAGAAAATTGACATGTATAAGCTACTGCTTCTCCTGCCTGTCCTTTAAGTTGCAGCAGCTTCACTTGGTACAGATGCAGGTAAGATTAACTTGGTCTAAATAGAAATGAGTCCCCAAGTTCACATTAAATGTATGAAATTATATAGCACAGTAGGAGTCAAACTAACATATTATTTAAAGAGTGCACTATAAATTTTGTTCCTGGTTTCCTAAGTAGAATATAGCTTTCGCCTTCATTAGATCTGTTTTTATTCCATTATTCCATTAAGATTCTCTCATTTTAACCTATACTGTTAAAGGCAAACACTGTATATTCCTCTTGGAAAAAGATATATTTACTGTGATCATGAAGAAAACTCAATGAAGAGCTTAAGATGTTATTAATGCTATAAGTTGTATTGGATATTGATTCAAGTATTTTTAACCATGCCATAATTCAAAAAAGCATTTGCCACCACTGCTTTTTTTAAATTCAAAAACCAAAAACAAAAAGAAAAGGGTTATATCAGAAAGAAACTTCAAGCCAAGAGTGCATAGATTATTTAATATCCATTTAAGATATGGCCATAGCTCAGAAACTGAAAGTTGTATATGAAGTACATGTTAAGAAGAGCCTGCACTATATTTTCAATAATTAAACAATCAAATGCAACATACTATAGCTACAATTAAAAACTGTATGCTTAAAAGTTTTGATTTAATCAAGAAAAACTGCAAAATGACAAATTTATTGAAACCATGTTTCCAAATTCTTTGAGGGCTCTTCATCAAGGACAGACAAGTTAGTGACTCAAACTTGAACTAAAACTACTAAGTATTTCAACTTAAAACCTGTAGATAAAACCAAAATGATCTCATAGTCTTCATGCTCCTTTTTTTTAATGTAAAGAATCATAAGATTTACTTCAGGTAAATTGATGGAAATATTATATATATCCATCAGAGTTTACTGACATATCTAGGACAATCTTTATAAATGCAAAGCAAACCTCTTTACCATATGGTAATGCCACAGAATTTTTACATTGGATTTTATATTTAATTAAGACTTTCATTATTATTAACAACATTTTAATCTCGCTCAGATATCACTGCAAAAACATTGATTTAAAGGTGGGATCTTTGATCATGCACACATTCAGGAGATTGATATTCCAACTACAAAAAAGTAGATCTAATAATCTTTAATATTAAAGTTGAAGAGAACAACATTGGATTCCTGGAAATTAATGGGTTTATATGAATTCATTATTTGACTTCTAAAGGCAAATGTTTTAGAATCTCCTTAAACAATATTTCGTGTCCACATCAATTCCTAAGTCACTATTTTAATCCTTTCCTCCAGAAGACCATTCCTTATCAGATGTCAGCTCCTTCAGATATATTCAAGAAAGAGGTTAAATAAGTCTGGTAATAAATTTGGAAATAAGAAGAAAATAAATGACTATATAGGATGTGGTTCCTGTAGCCCCTAAAAAGTACATAGATACATATTCTTCCCCTGTTTTCAAGGGCCTGAAATTCAATAATTTGCAATTTCTGGGTTGGTATTTAATTAAGCAAATATTCATGGAAAGAACAATACTTTAAGCTGGAAAATTCTAAAGCCACCAAAACAACAACAACAACAAACACGCAACAACAACAACAACAAAACATCATTTTTACTTGACGAAATCTAGTAGTTAGCTGAGCTATAGATAAAATGTGACCACTAACAAAGGCTGTTTACTCAAAGCCTGGCCATGTCTCATATAACTGGTTGTAGTTATGACAATTCCTATTTTATAGCTTCCACATATATTTTGATGAGAGATTGGCACTGACATAATAAAATGTGAAACAGCAGGGAAATATAAGCCAAAGAGGTAGCCTATTTTAACAACTTACTGGCAGGAAAATTTTCCTCACATCAAAATTCAATCTCTCCATCAGCAGCCATAGTACATATCTCAGTTGTTCTAGGGCTTGGCTGATTTCCTCTTTTCCTTATGGTCAGGACTTGATATTTTCACAGTGCTTTTCAACCACATTTACTAGTTTTTCCTCACAAATATGCCTGGAGTTTAATACTTTTTTCCCCTCTTTCACAGATCCTGATGTTGAAGCACAGAGATATTAAGAGGCATGTTCAAGGTTACACAGCAAATTAAAAACCCAGCAGGGGATGGTCTACAGAGCACCTGAGTTTCCAGACTGTTGCTTAGCCAACTGATCCATGGGGACTCTCACTGCACAATGAATTATGCAAGAGAAAGAAACTTAAACTAGAAGATAAAACAATGGGAAAAAAACATGCAGTTTCTAATTCCACAGACAGATATAAATACCCCATGATGTAATGCTTGCCATCAAGGTTTTAGGTAAATTTACAGACTGAGAAATCTACTCTTATCTGTCCTCATATTTTCTCACCCATTTACATCAGGGCATAAAACATTAGGAAGCAGTTTCTTTATCTGCTGGCTAACATGAGCATGTTCTGTTACCTCATCTCAAAGGGCCATAAACATGGAAATTTCCAGAGGACTTTCTGAGCTCCTCTGCTCAACTTCTTCCCAGCACTGTCTTTCCCATTCAGCCCTTATGATAGAACTTGGGGAAAGAGGGACAACATTAAAGACTTGGAATTTGAGTGTTGAAGATTACAGCAATGAATTTCGAGATCAAAAGCTCTTGAACTTGCAACTAAACACTAATTTGGAATGGAAGCAAATAGTCACTGGGGTATGAAGTATGATGAGGTAGTGAAATAGCAAAGATCTCAGTAACTCTCACATAAAGATGTATTGATACTTAAGAAATAGAGTCTGAGAGACTTCAGAAATCCAATGACCCCTCAGCCAATACGCATTCTTTGAATGCCCTTAATGTGTCAAGATATGAGCTAGGTGATAGAAAAAGCCATGAAAAAGCACTATTCAGGAGCAATTACATAATTCTGACTAGAATGACAGAATGGCACTCCAGTGTCCAGAGTGACAGAAGAAATCATATTTCAAGATGAGACTTGAAAGATGAGCAAGAGCCAGATTGAAGAGGTCGGGAAGAAAAGATTTCAGGCATGGGAAACAGTACATACAAAAGACATTAAAGCTGGAAAGAGCATGAGATGCTGGAGGAACTGAAAAAAGTCAATAAAGTTGCAGAAGGAGACAAAGAGACATGAGGTGAAGTTTCAGAGGTAGGCAGGGGATAGAACATACCAGGCTTTGTTGGTAAAGGTAAGCATTTTTCCCCCACTTTATTCTAAATGTCTCGAAAAGCCATAGTGTGTTTTTTTTAAATATTTTATTTATTTATTTGACAGACAGAGATTACAAGTAGACAGAGAGGCAGGCAGAGAGAGGAAGGGAAGCAGGCTGCCTACTGAGCAGAGAGCCTGATGCGGGGCTCGATCCCAGGACCCTGGAATCATGACCTGAGTGGAAGGCGGAGGCTTTAACCACTGACCCACCCAGGTGCCCCCATAGTATGTTTTTAAGAGGGAAATAATATGATTTTATTTGCATTTTAAAAAGATCATTCAGGCTTTTGCATGTATTTACCTATTATCCATTTTTCCCAGGTCCACTTGAAGATTTTTTAGCTCTTATTATATACAAATTCTCTCTTATGAAGAAGATGTGGCTATTGGAAGAGTCAAGTAATTGAATGATGTCAATTGCCTTGAGTTTCTATAAGTTACTATAAATTTAGCCTCCAAATGAAATTAGCCAACTGGTAGGCTGGTGAAACTCAAAATTATGCTATCATTAGCTAAGCTGAATGAACACAAATTAGACATGAAAGTAACAAAGAGCCCATTTGTCTTTTTTCTTTCTTTTTTTAATGTAAACTCTATGCCTAATGTGGGGCTTGAACTCACAACTCTGAATGAGATGAGTTGCATGTTCTACCAAATGAGCCAGAAGTCCACCAATATAAACAGGAAAATTTATTTGAATATGCATTTTTTAAGATTTTTTAAAAAAGTATTTATTTATTTGACAGACAGATCACAAGTAGACAGAGAGGCAGACAGAGAGAGAGTGAGGAGGAAGAGGAAGCAGGCTCCCTGCTGAGCAAAGAGCCCTATGTGGGGCTCAATCCCAAGACCCTGGGATCATGACCTGAGCCGAAGGCAGAGGCTTTAACCCACTGAGCCACCCAGGTGCCCCTGAATATGCATTTTTGAAACAGAGTTAAACAAAAGAAAAAGTCTAGCAAAAATAAAAAAAAAAAAAAAAAAAGAGAGAAAGACCCACTCTGAAATAGCTAAAAGGCTATACTCATAATAGGGGATTAAAATTTACATAATAAATCAGAGACAAAATTTAGAAATTTGAAGCATAATTAGTATGCAATTGATAGTCAACCCCATTAAAATACTAAAAATAATAAGATGCTACCTTAAATAATTTGTCATCAAAATTACACATTATTTTATACCATTCCTTCTTAGTTACAACACAGTAATCACATATAAGTAGCATTAAATATTTAAACACAAGTAATTAATAACTCCTCTGAGCCAGTACATGTGACATGTTTTGTTGTTGTTTTTAATTTTTAGTTATTAATTTTGTTTTAATTTAATTTTGTTTTAAATTTTTAGTTTCACTTTATTTTTCAACCTTTTAAATTAATGCAAAATTTGTGAAGCCCAATAACCATGTTGCCAAAGAATCTCCTTTAGTCAAACAAAGGAGGCCTTCTCCTTAACAGGTGAGCCTTAATCTGCTAAATCTAATTTAACAAAAAATGTATTTATTAATCTCTGTTTCACTGAGTGATAGAAGCATAGCTCCAATTAGTCTAGGCCTCCTCCTAACTATAGCCAGGTTTGCATTCAGTGTAAGGGGATTACATTCTTATTTTTTAAAGATTTTTTTTATTTATTTCACAGCACAAGCACAGGCAGGGGGACTGGCAGTCAGAAGGAGAGGGGAAAGCAGGCTCCTCACTGAGCAGGGAGCCCAATGCGGGGCTCAATCCCAGGATCCTGGGATCATGACCTGAGCCGAAGGCAGACTCAACTGACTGAGCCACCTTGGTGCCCCCCAGGGGGATTACATTCTGCCAGGAGTGGCATAGAACCATCTATACAGGAACTTCACTCTACATAGCTCTATCAGATGTACAAACATCACTACCTGTAGAGAAAATTAAACCATCCCTACATGGCCTCTTCAGAAAGCCCTCCTCACTCATTACTAATATAAATTGGCCAGAGGCAAATGAGTTCATTCTGTTATTTGGGAACTTAACTGGAGTGAATTTAACTACTTTGCTCCCCATCTGTTTCTCCCTGACTAGGCATGGTTTAAAGCCACTTCCTCTCTGTGTCCTGATGCAATCTGAACTTTGTACAGAAAGGGAAGGGCAGGGACACCTGATTAGCTCAGTCAGTTAAGCATCTGTCTTCAGCTCAGATCATAATCCCAGTGTCCTGGGATTGAGCCCCGAGTCAAGCTCCCTATTCAGCAGGAAGTCTGCTTCTCTCCCTCTGCTCCTTCCCATTGCTCATGCCCTTTCCCTCTCTCTCTCTCTCTCTCTCTCTCTCTCATAAATAGATAAAATCTTAAAAAAGGTGGGGGGGAGAGCAGGTCATCTATGCCCTCAAATTACCCTGAAACATCAGTGATCTATCCAGGTCTATTCCTGGCAAGCAATGGCTCTAAAAGCCTCTTGTTTGGAATCCACCCTATCTACAGATCTACTTACTCACTTAATCTTTTGTGATACACATTATTTCTCTTCCAATTCTATTTCTCTTCTTGGAGTGTAGGATATAAAAATGAACCATGGGGCACCTGGGTGACTTAGGTTAGCATCAGACTCTTGATTTTGGCTCAGGTTACAAGCTTAGTGTCCTGAGATGGAGCCCTGCGTTGCGCTCCATGATCAGCATGGAGTCTGCTTGAAATTCTCTCTCCCTCAGCCTCTGCCCTTCCCTCCGCTCTCTGTATCTCCCTCTCTCAAAATAAACAAATAACATCTTAAAAAAAAAAAAAAGAACCATAATTCTTAGCTCTTAATTTGAACTGGCAATTTGAATAACAGAACTCAAGTGCTGTTTTTTCTACTTTCTGTGATCTTATCCCTTCTTGAAGCCAAAACACTAAATACTTAGCTGTCTGAATGAAAAAGTTTCATTAGGACAAATCAATCTAAAGGAATAGATAGCAATTTGAAAATCATATACCATCACATCATTATTCTCCTCATCATTCCATATGGGTTTTATGTTTCACCCATCCAGAAACATAAAATTTATTATCTATTCAAATTGATTAGTCCTTTTATTTTCTTTATGGTTTCTAGCTCTGGAGTTTTTCATGGGATCAATAATTTGGTTTACAGAAAACCATATGAAGTAAGTTGGGGAACACTAAACTATGTTAGATAATCTGTCTTCCTTTTAATACTTAAATACTAAGGAATAAAATGCACAACACACATAATTAAGGCCATACTAAGTAGACAGTGAATGTGAAGGTTATTTATAAATTACAATGTCTTAAAATATTATGTTTTAATCTGAGCTCCTAGAAGGAAGCCATCCTCAATCATCTAAAAGGCAATATCATCAGCTAAGAAGGGATAGGAAACAGTTTGGAGAAAATGAAGTATATATATAGATAGATAGATAGATAGATAGATACATATATATGTGTATATATATATATAGATAGATAGATAGATACATATATATGTGTATATATATAGATAGATAGATAGATACATATATATGTGTATATATATAGACAGAGAGAGAGAGAAACACTACCTATTTGCTCCCATCAATAACAATGACTTCAAAATTGTTCCAAATATCTATTTCTTCAATGTAATGTATGAGAAAATGTTCCTTTTTTTCTCGGTATTCAGCATATCTGTTGTTTTTCTTTAGCTAGTGTTTCTTTCCCAACTCTCTCATAAAATATGTGGGTCCAGCTATTGTTTATCCTTTGCATCGACATTGTTAGCCTGTGCACCAGTCATATGGAATGTCACTCCAATTGTACTTTTCTAACATTTGAGAAAGCATAGGGCAGTGACAGGAAAGCTGAAACCTAGAGCCCTGAGCAACCAGGGGTTTCCACCTACATCCCTAACACTGCCTCTGAACTGAGAACCTGACTCATTCCTTGCTACTTCAGGTTTGATCCTTTCTTGATTATACTGATAAAGTGCAAAGCATTGGAAGCAGACACAGCAGACCTTTGATGCTAAGCCTATCCCTGCAAAAACAAAACAAAGCAATAGCTTTATAAGTTCAATGTATCCTTAGCTTTCCATGGGTATCATTTATCTACCAATCTGTTGCTAATCCTCAATAAATGCAGGGAAATTGGGATGGCCTTAGCATAAATTCTCCTGTTTCACAAGACATAACTAGTAAATCCTATCAGGCAACTGGTTTTTTGAAGTGGAAGTAATCAAATTACACTGAACTATAAGAAAATGGCAACATATTTTTGATGAGATATATATCTCCATCAGCTTGATAAAAAAGACTAATAGTACTATGAATCTAAGCTACATAAAATCTATCCATAATATGTAAGACTACATTTAAATTTCATCCCAACTCTTTGTTCATCTTAAAAACTCTTTGTTTTTTTCATAATCTTAATCAAAATTAATTTTAATTATTAAATATTAAATATTAATAGTTTTAATTTAAAAAATAAAAACTCGGGAAGCCTGGTGGCTCAGTCGGTCAAGTGTCTGCTTTTGGCTCAGGTTATAATCTTGGGGTTCTGGGATTGAGTCCTGCAACAGGCTCCTTGCTCAGCAGGAAGCCTGCTTCTCCCTCTGCTCACTGCTCCCCTTGTTTTACTCTCTCTCTCTGATAAATTAATAAATTAAATATTTTTAAAAAATAGTACATATTAAAAACTAAAAAATGAAAACTCAACTTTTTTTTTTCTTTTCAGGATGTAAGACTTCAAAACATAACCCAAAGCTGTAGTTGTTATGGAAGACCAGTAAACCCATCCTGCAACAAGGGATCTAGCCCTCAAAGATTGAGCTAAACCACCTAAGTAAATAGAAGATATTCTGTAAACATCAAAATAAGAGATTATTTTGAAAGGTTATAAGGTATAAATAATCATAAATAATAACAATTTTTTTTCAGAAACACTAGAATTATGTTGGGATGACTTCCAGCTTTGGAAAAGATCATTACAATGCACAGTTTTGATACAACATAAGCTAATATTTCTCATTGTATTTAAAATTCAATTTCATTTTTTCATCATTAGAAATCAAAAGTAGGGCGCCTGGGTGGCTCAGTGGGTTAAAGCCTCTGCCTTCAGCTCAGGTCATGATCCCAGGGTCCTGGGATCAAGCCCCGCATCGGGCTCTCTGCTCAGCGAGGAGCCTGCTTCCTTCTCACTCTTTCTGCCTGCCTCTCCACCTACTTGTGATCTCTATCTGTCAAATAAATAAAATCTTAAAAAAAATCAAAAGCTCTTTCTGGAACAAAATTATGCTATTTGACACTCTTTTTTCCCTCACCTTATGGCATACACCCACATGTGTAGGGTTACTTAAATGTTTACACCAAAATGTGCAGAGTTAGCTTGTAATGAAAACAGTGAAAATATATTTTCAAGAGACGTTAAAATTCCAGGCTAGCCTCAATTTATTCAGTAAAATGTCAAAAACAGAAAAACTTCAAATCTTTCCATTTGCCCATTCTTACTCGCACGTATAGAAACAGAAAAAAGCTATTCTACACCTAATACATATGCAATGTTTGTTTCCTGATGCTAATGGTCAGTCATAACCACGCACTTGGTTATGTTACTTAATGTGCTACATATCTGGCTTGCTGCTGCTTCGTCAATGAGCTTTAGGACTGACAATAATTTTCTTTTCAGGTTTAGTCATATGATTTTTCCTATAGGAATAGGTTCTATCACAGGAGCAAATTATTCAAATCTAATTTAACAGACTCAGTAATTCTCCTCAGTTTTATCTTGGGCATTCTATATTCCTTTCTCTACACCTAGTGGCTACGTAACAATTCAATTACCAAAGTTCTTCATCTAGAAAGTGCAGTTGATTTTCGGTAATTCTTATTCTGTTTGATTTCTTTTTTTCTCCTGGTTTAACACATGCCAGTTAGTGTTGACTGAGTTAAAAATCTTGAAATAAGCTTGGCACTTTATCACTATGTAGGTTAAGAAATGAAAAAAAAGTTTAATAAAATACACACTAGAAATGGAAAATAAGATTAGTGGTGACATTTCTTGTCATGAGGGCATTTTTCGTCTATGTGCACAAAATAAAACAAGCTCAATGCAGCTGAAGAAAAGAGGAATGAGAGAGATGATATAAATTGAAAGATGAAAAGGCAGAGGGTGAGTGTAAAGAAGCATGTTGAGAGCGCAAAGGGTCAGCTGGTAAAAAAGCAGCTCCAAGAACCTCAGAAGGTAAAATCCCAAGTAACAGATCGAGTGGGTAAAAATCAAGTTTCTGAATAAAAGAGCAATACATAAGCAACTTCAAAGTAGATTAAAAGCTCAGTAAGGTGATAAAAGTATTCAAGTCTTTGGAATTACTAGGAATTTTAGGGAACTGCAATAATGAAAACACTGTCAGTAAAAAGTCCTTATATATTAAAATCACCTATCACAATCTGCCTGCATGGACATTAGAATAAGTCTCTTGTTCTTCAAGAATAAGGTATGTCTTCTGGTCAGATTTAGGTTCATTTCTCCTCCATTTCTCTAAATAACCTTATTTAGAGAAATATGTAAATATACATATATATATATATATATATATGCCTATACACAAATATAAAGTGGAATTTAAAATTCAAAGCATCATTGAAAATAGACTTAATATTGGGACTTCATGAAACTTATTAGTAATCTGGAATAGTCTAGCCATTAAATTTGGAAATAAATTCCCACAAATTTTATAGGTACATTACTTATATCTACAAATAATAAATTCATTAGCAATCAGCAATTATCTGATTAAATTATCCAATACAAGAAGTAAATTTAAATGAATCAGAAAGACATATATTTGGAGAGGAGGCCTAAGCAAACTCCCTTTGTGTCAGTATTGATTAAATGAATCAGACAGTGAATGTCTACTTAATATTTGAAAAGTGCCCAAAGTCCCTCTTAAAGATTCCCTTGGGAATCTGCAGGTTAGGTAAGAGAAATACACATAATTATCATTTTTGTACTTTTGTACTTTTTTGTTCTTTTTGTACTTTTGTGCTCCATAGTCTTGATAGACTTCTTTAGAAAGAGCACTGTAGATTTAGATATATAGTCATAACTAATAAAAACTAACAACTATTCAGCCCTTACTATGAGAAAGGTACCTTGAATGTCCATATTTTGCAGATCCTAGAACACAGGGCTGGGAACTGACCTCACTCTTCTATCTCCTTTATATTTAGATTTTGACTAGATTACATAAAGTATAACTTCTTCATATCAATAAGAAAAAAAACTTGACAGGAAAACTGTTAAAACAAAGGACAGACAATTCCTAGGAAAAATATAAACATTTGAAAAGCTGATCTATGGTCTCAATAATCAACAAGATAGAAATTGAGATAATAATGTAATAATTACTAGAAAATAACTATAATCGATAATTGATTATATCAGGTTTGGCACTGGGAGAGACAAATAATCACTTATATGTTGTTGATAGAGAAAGGTACTATAGCAAGATGTATCAAACCCAAAAGTGAGAATTTGGTGAACCAATAATTCTTTTCCTAGAAACATACCTGTTAGAAATATTTACTTGTATATACAAACATATCACAAAAGAAGTTCACTGCAGCACAGTTTGTTAATAGCAAAAATATGAGTAAATTGCTCAATAATGAAGGAATTCTAAATAAAATTATATCATATTTCTACTACAGAAAACTCTGAGGTAATTAAAAAGAACAAGATAAATAATATGAAAAGAACTCCAAGACATATTTTAAATGGAAGAAAAAAAATCAAGTAGCAGAAATAGGTAAAGAAGTTGCACTGTTAAATTGTAGAAGGAACTAGAATTCCTAAAATTCTAAAAGCTAAAAGCAGGTTTGCCTGTTTTAATTCTATATACTTCAGGGTTTTAGAATAATTTATCAAGTGTTTCTGTATTACTCATATAATTAAAAAGTAATACAAATATAAAATTCTTTATGAGTCCTATATTTCTCTCAAGGAGCTATGAGATTCAATTATACATCAAAAATTGTTTGAATTTTTTATAACCTAATTTGTAAATATGTTTAAAAATGGCTTAAGAAAATTAAAAATTCTCCAAAATATAATAAACCCCACTATATAGGAAAGAATAGCACATTTAGAACCATAAAACTTTGCATTTACTTTTTACATAGACATTTATAAAAATCCCTTAAAATCTGAACCTCATTTTTCCCTATTCAAAATCATGTCTTTCCTGCTTGATTTCTCATCTCCATAATCATATCTACCCTAACTCAACTTTCAGAGCTACCACCAAATACAAAGTAATTCTATAAAATTCACTTTGCAAACAGGAGAGCAGTTAGTATACTGATTGGGCAGATGTCTATATTTAAGTTGACACTATTAGGGGAAAACACATAACAACCAAAGTACTTCTTATTTTTAATGTAACTCTATGCAGAAATATATGAGAATTCAAAAACAAAGCTTAAAACTTAACAACTTAATTTTTTTACATCTGGAAATATTATTACCAAAAATTTTTATAAACTGAAAAAAAAGGCATTGGAATAGTTCCAGAAGTCAATATGGAAGTTTTACTACCAGCCTATCCTCAAAAAGGCTTTGTAAAACTAAAATAAGAACATTTAAAATACTCTCAAAAGATACAGGGTTGGTTAGCAGCTTGTTGTAATTATTGTATGAATGTTCAGAGACAAGGTAACTATAATAAACAGAAACTGTATTTCTGTGCTATTTTAGAGAAAAATCTATTAAAATCATTCCCAAAACTGAATAAATGTTTCAACTTAAAATTGCTTAGGTTAAAAATCATGTCAAATAATTAAGATAGATGAGAGGTATGATAGCTGCATACATGCAATCAAAGAAATGCATTATAAAGACGGAAGTTCATAATTACATTAAATTAAACAAAAAATAAATCATTTGTTTCTCTAACATTTACCCAGTATTTTTCACAGAAAATAACTTGACTAATAAGCAAGTTCATGGCTTGAAATTTAATGTGCACAAATAGTTCCGATGGTGGAATATGAAATGTTTACTTTAGAAAGTGACAGCTTACAAAAGAAAAAAAAAGAGAAAGGGAAGACACAGTGAGAAAATGATTTAGATTGAAGGTTATAGCAGCTGTGCAAATGAAGAAAATGGTGCAATCAACAGTTCACATCCTTCTGATGGATCATTGAAAAAGCTCTGTGTAAATAGTTTTGACGTTCAAGCTCCTGTTGAAAATAATACAGTAAAAAAATGCAAGCAAGAAGCTATAAAGTATGAAGAATCTCACAGTCACTTTTCCTCCAGCATATCCAGGTCACTGATCAGCTGATTTATATATTAAAAATATAACTCTCAGGATTAATGATTTTTTAAGATGACAAAGAATTGCAAACTTTGGTGGAAAGCTTAGTAAAGGTTGTATGGACAATATGTTGTCTTGGATCATGGGTACTATGCAAATGATAACACGATGGCCCAGACTTTAGCCTCAATGTTAAATCAAGTCTCCAAATGGAGAAATTTCTCTCACCTTAAGATTTTTTAATAAAATAAAGTAACAAAAGTTAATGGTCTGCCAGATGTTCACCACGGGGAGTTTGCTTCACGGAAATTGAAGAAGGAACTTAATTTTGAATTTATGGGAACATTGCCCCGTTTTTCCTTGTTTGTCCCACGTTGCTTTTCAGCTTTGTTGACCAATGCCAGAAGTACCACAATGGGACTCTTTCAGTGCTATTCATCTCTGCATTAGAACAAGATGTGTTTAACTTTCCTTTTATTTTTTTTTCCCTGCCAAGGTACAGCTAGAAGTAGTAATATTGTTATTCTGAGACTGACAATTGCTCTGACAATTTGTGATCAGTTCAACAGAAAGTGAATCAAATGAATCAATGAAAATATCTTAAAGCATAGTCAGCTAGTCAAGCCACAGCATTCTCTGAAACAAGGCACTTTATTTTCCAGCTTCTAGATTGAGAGCATTGTATGTGCATTGTTCACTTCTTAAGCATTTTTGAAAAGGAAATGAAATTGAAACATTGTACTTGGGTGGTCTCCAAGAGTATATAAAGATGATAGTAGAGGAATCAACTTTTTCAAGGGAGTCTTAATTAAGGAGTTGAGGACCTGTGCGAGGTTGCCTTTGGAGGGGGTTTGAAGCAAGAAGGAGAAAGAGGAAGGAAAAGAGGGGAGATGAGAATGAAAGAAGAATAAAACCAATCAGCCAATCCTTCAATTATAGAACCATAATTATTTATTATTTAAGGAGTGTGTTTAACATCTATCTATATGTAGAATTTTGCACAAATTCTAGATTCAGTCCCTACTCTTTCCTTCAGTGGCTCCCAATCTTTGAAGTACAAATAGAAATCCCTTAAGAACTCATTAGTTATGGACTCATAGTCCCCACCTGTAGAGAACTTATATTTTGGAAGGTATCTCAGGAGACTTCTTAAGATGGTGCATGACCTAATACTTGCAAAACACTGCTTTCGATTCTTAAAACAAGAAAAATAATAAGATCCATGATAATTTTATCTAACAAATAAATGTGGGTGGCTTTCTTTTTCCTGATAGCAACAAAAATTAAACTAAATTTTTAAAAAATGAATATTGTTATAAGGATATTATGGCTAATTCAAAGAGAAAATAGAAACTTAATAAATATTTGTTGAATGTTCAAGTGAACAAAAAAATGCGCACACAGATTTAACCAACATGTGTTTTCTGAATACTTAAATTTTCTAACCTGAAATATGAACCCTACTTAAAACTGATGAGCTTTCTTCACAATGTATAATTTAAAACCAGTTGCTTTGTTACCATAAACCAAAGTAAGCAAAAGAAATGCATTAGTAGACAGTACATACAAGGTTATTTATATTCTTTCTATTGGAAGATATTAGCGTAATGCATTCACCCATGTTCATTGGTGGTGAAAGCAAAAAATGCTCAGTATCCCCCACTGAAATAAGACAGAGGAAAAAATACATGATTTCCCTATTTTTTTCCCTTTTAAGGGCAGTTTTCCCCAAACTTCAATCACTTACAAAATATCATCATAATTCGGGCCATATCCTTATAAGACATGTCACGTATCATGAAAAAGAATACAGATATTTGCTCTTGAAACTACCTATTTGATTTCACACTAATTCCAGTTATCTCATGAAATCTTTGGTTTATTTTGCTAGCTGTTATTTTCCTACCCCACATTTAAATTAAAAATCTCAACTATTAAAGTTAAAAAGTGCTTGTTTTCCTACTACCTAAAATTAGCTCATGTCCTAGCAGTGATCATTGATTCCCTGCATTTTGAGAATTCATGCTCAAAGAGTCCCAGTCTGAGAAGGACACTGCTCTTCAAATAATCTCACACCCACCTATGAATGAAGGACAGCTCCAAATCTTTCCATATACAAGAAATTCTCAAAATGTTACGAATACTTTATCTTAAAGAGCCAAGCATTAATTATCTCTTCCCAACAATCTTTGACAAGGAAAATATATTAAGTGGTGACTTAAATAACTTTGTTTACACACGTGCGTGCACACACACACACTCTTCCAAAATGTAGCCGTGCTGAAGGACAGAAACCTAGGCAATCCCCAGGATCACTCCCCTTATAGAGGGAAAAAACTTATAACTACATGATTCAATTTGCCAAGGTAACTCAGACTAAAATGAGATGGATGGAAGGGCCTACTTAGCCAGAGCAACTCCATCTCGGTAAAACAGCCATTTTCTTGCTTGTGCAGTAAACTTAAAATGACCCTGCCCCTCCCCCCAGAATTTACTTAGAAACAAGTCTGAGAAACCAGTAAAATGTAGCCCACCAGTCCCTGATAACGGAGCCCAGAAACAGGAACCAGTCAGGTCAGGCGGAGATAACAGAGCCCAGATGCAAGGATGAGTCAGGCCAGATGGAGGCATCCAATCACTAAAGCACACATACTATCTCCCTAACCACCAAAGAATGTGGGCCTTGCCTTTTCAGACGCCAACTTGAGCGCCAATTCTGACCAAAGTGACAGGCTAATTCAAACAGCTACTATAGGGTAAATTGTAATTCACCTGGCCACCCATGTGTGACCTAGCATGACTATGCAACTTTCTCTGTGTATTACAATCTCATTGCCCAGGCTCAATCACATGGCTTTTGCTCTATAAAAGCTAGTCTGTGAGGCTGGGGGTGGTCGCTTTCTCTGTAAGAGAAAGGTCGGTTTGATTCTCGATACTGGCGTGATATAAAGCTTTGCTTGACCTTTGCTTGTATCAGTCTCTCTCCTTTAATAATGGATCCCAACAATGGACATTATTCCTAAACCACCACCATAAGCATCTCTATCCATATGTTTGCTTAAGAAGAACTGGCCTTAGCACGATGAGTCACATATTCTGATATGCTCAAGTCTACTTTGTATGTGGTTTGTTTTATTGTGTTAACTTCTACTTAAGTTATTTTTATTTTATGCCTGATTTGGGGGCTTAGGAGAAAATTAGATAGTTGCTAAAGTGTCATTAAGTATAAAAGAAGATGATGTATGTTCCTATTTTATATCACAGAAAGAGAAACTCAAGGTAAGAAAGAAAGGATTTTCTTCAACCTTCAAGACTGTTTCTGAAATTTATCTTTACACTGAAAATATACTTGCATCTTTAGGGATTTGACAAAGTTTAATACAGCAGCATTTTGCTTCAAATTAATCTGCATCTAATTTCAAAATAATAAATCAGGTTCATTGAAGAAACTGAATAATATATGGATATTATCAACACCTTCGCATATGGTGAATTGGGAAATGAATGCCTAAATTGGACCATGATCTGTGTGAAACTTTTGCATTTTTTTGTATTTCTTAGAATGGGAATTTCATCTCATAAGTAATCTACTCCTTCTCCTTGTCCTTGCAGAGGTACCAACTGTTCTGCTTTGTCCACAATATACCATGAAATAGATGTAAAACTTACACATTACTTAAATGTGATTAAAACTCAACATAAATAACTTTATCAAGTTAATAAAGTATTTTGGTTCGGAATGTAACCAAAGAATGGAAATACACAAAACCTGAGATGAACAATATTTTAACTTTAGGTTTAGATATGATCTTACACAAACCTATCCCCACTTATCATATAATGAGATAGCCATAGCCACTCCTAGAACAAGTACTCAGGAAGCCCACACTTTCCTTGGAGTAACAAAGGCAACCAAATTATTAAATCACAATGGCAATATAGAGATGTATGGGGTAATGAAGGAAAGAACACAAAGTTGACAAAGCAATGAAGAGAAAAACAACTGTCTAACTGAAGAGGTGTCCTAGGAAGGTATTTTAAAATTCACAATATCAAAAGGTATCTTCTCTTATGACTAACCATATAATGCTAATAGCAGGTGTGAATTAATACAAGGAACCACATATGAACCACTAATCACGCAATGGGGTGTACTAAGTATTTTACACTCAATATCTTATTTCATATTTGTAACCACAGAGTATAGTAATACTCGCATTTTACAAACAATGAAGCTAACAGTTACAGAAATTAAGTAAGTACCAGAGCCGCCCAGCTAGTTAATAACAGAATCAGAACTCAAACAAGATTTGTATGATCCTAACACTTGGAAGTCTTGGCCACTAAGCTCACATCACTTTGTGAGCAAGTCCTCAAAAATCATGGGCAGAGAATACAACTGCCTGTTCCAAACCTTATATCCTTTTGAAATTGTCAGTTTCACTTAAATTCCTGTGAATGCTGCCTATACATAAAAACAACAGTAAATGTTTATTTTACTGCTAAAGCTTTGGAACCTGTCCCCAAAAATTAGAGTAACATTTTCATACTTTCCATAAAGATAGTGACATTTATCCTCTGGCTTTATGTACCACCATGATATCTCTACAGTTTGAGAATGACAACACATATTGTTAAAGAAAATGAAGTTTTATTTTTTTTCTTTTTTAAGATTTTATTTATTTATTTGACAGACAGAGATCACAAGTAGGCAGAGAGGCAGGCAGAGGGGTAGGGAGAAGCAGGCTCCCCGCTGAGCAGAGAGCTCAATGTGGGGCTCAATCCCAGGACCCTGGGATCTGAGCCGAAGGCAGAGGCTTTAACCCACTAAGCCACCCAGGTGCCCCAAGAACATGAAGTTTTAAAGACAAGAAATTTAAAAAGAGGAAAATAATGGTAGAATATTTGAAATCACAAATGAAGTTAGTAAAATGCCTTCCCAATTGTGGCTTTACCAATCGTGTTTTTGTTTTCCTGCATAATAGTTATATATGAATAAAATTGTTAAGTGCCACACATACATTTCCATACAGAATAGCCCTAATCCGTTTAAGCAAAAGAATCTACTGGAATTATTACTTCCCCAGTTTTCCGAACCATTTAAACAAGTGTACAGGATTCTTCAAGTATAAGGCACCTATTTAAAGCCCATACTCTTTAATATGTGGAGGGAAGAGTAGAAATACATGTCCTTCAGGACCTTGGCAATTTGTGAACATGTGAAGCAGTTGCATAAGAACTTGCCTGAAACTTGCTAAAAATGCAAAGGAGAATGTGAGTGTGAGGTGCATTAAGTTTCAAGTAAGTAAGGGGTGGTTTGAAAACTTTAAAATGAAATAAATGCACATTGCATAATATAAAAATTCTAAAAGAGTATGCCCTAGGACATTACACCACTTCAGCAATATTTCCTGAACAGTGATCTCAGAGAAAAGTTACCTATGTGGTATATGTGTGCATGTGTGTGTGTGTGTATGTGTATTTGTTTAGTATTGGTTTCAGTGAGATAGATAAACTTAAGAAAGATTCCTAACCAATGATTTAGTTTATCTTGGAAGCGGATTTTTACTAGAATTTTTATTGACTGAAGTCAAAGTTTTAAAAATACATTAAATCACATTTCTCTGCATTCTCTTGGTATAATCAACTCTAGCTTTGCCACATGGTACACTACTCAGTAATGTCATACCTATGGCTGGCATTGCATGACTGGGCAAAAAATAAATGGTAGGATGACACAGCATGCTTAGTAGATGTGGAACACAGATTTGGACCAAGATTTTTAGAATGTAATCAGTTATATGATTCACAGCATCCAAGAGATAATAATAAACCATGGACAGTCAGGACATTCTTTCCCTTCCATACTTGGTTTTTCATCCAGTTTCAAAGTATCTGGAGTCATCACTGACATCTCCCTACTTCAGATCACATATTTAATAATCAAGTCCCATAGTCCACTGTCATGTATCTCTCAAATCAATTTCTTCTTTTCTACTCTCATTGCCACGACCATATTTCAGACTTGCATTACCACAATCTGTTCTGTCACAATACAGGCTTCATGCTAATCAATCCTGAAAATGCCATCAGGTTAATCTTCATAAAACACAATTCTGGACATGTCACTCACCTGCTCAAATATTTTCAACAGCTCCCCAATGCCTAGAGAATAAAGTCTATATTTAGCTTAGAATTCGAAGCATCCCCTGTATTATAATTATGGGTGGATATTTGGTTTCTTCTTAGGTGGTAGGACCATTTTTTACTTTTGTGCCTATAAATTAACAGGCACAGAAACTTACATATAGAAGCATGTATTCATTCTTACAGATTCTATCATGGCTCACATATCTACCTTTCTTGACTCTAACATTCAATTATCATAGGATTAAGCTCTCTCTCTTTTTTAAAGATGTTATTTGACAGAGAGAGATCACAAGTAGGCAGAGAGGCAGAAGTAGTGGGGGGGCAGGCTCCCTGCTGAGCAGAGAGCCCGATGCGGGGCTCAATCCCAGGACCCTGAGATCATGACCTGAGCTGAAGGCAGAGGCTTAACCCACTGAGCCACCCAGCTGCCCAGTAAGCTCTCTTTTTTAAAAAAAATTTCTTCTGGACTATAATATTCATTTCTTCAGAAATTTTTCTACCATAGCTTTACAGAATTAAGTATCAGAGGCAGTTTCTTTAAAGTAGCCATCACTTTATTCTATCTTGTTGATATGAAACAAAGAAGAAAAGATATTCAATTACTTACCCATGGAGCATAAAGCCCTTGGAGTCAGAGAGATTGACTCTAATCTTTAGTGTTCCTCATCTTTCCATCTTTGCTTCCTTCTCCAAGTTTCTCAATAATCTTGTATTAATCCAATAAATGTGTTTGCTAATTTCTGAATGCCCTGCCACAGGGAAATTAGGTAAAAGGTAAAAGAAAAAAAAAAGGTTCAAGTGGTATTTTTAAAGGCCATATTTGTCTGAACTAATTATTTTATTTTGCTGTGAGTTAGGCTCTATGGCTAGCATTAACAGTCCACTTCTTCAGGAGTAGTTTATCAATGCTGCCTCTCTCCGCACAGAGAATGATTACATGTGAATCTCCACATGGGTAATTTAGATGGGAGCTCACTTATCAGATCACTTCTGTTCAATTCAGAACTAAAAATACTTTGGGGGCCCCATAAATGTTAAATAGCACAAAGAATAATAATAACTAACCTCTTCTTAGTACATGTGTTCCTGAGTACACATACTTAAAATTTTCCCAATTATAATTCAAGAACATTTCAGTTCCCTTTATTCAGAACCATTATTCAGGCTCTTCTGGAAATGTTTTATTCAGGTTGCACATCTCTCCTCCACAGTCTCTGATTTAGGATTCAGCTCTCTGGTAATGAGTGGAAATTGGAGTCTGAAAGAGAAAAACACCATTTTCCTAAATAATGCTATGGGCATACATGTCTTAATCTGGAAAAAAAATGAAACCTTAAAATATTTTTCTAAACTGTTAAAATACCTGAGCTTTGAAAACAGAGGGAAAAAAGCAAATTATAATACAATTCAACTGTATTTTTTAAATATCTATGATCATATCTGCAACATCACAATATAATCACATGAGTAACATGGAAAAATGGTCTGAAAGCAGTTTAGTGGTGTTCTCCAGGCAAATGTGCAACCTGACTAGACATGCTTCGTGGATATAAGTAAAAAATAGAAAATACCTTTTTGTGTGTGTGGTGGTGAAAGTTGCTGTTAATGTTGTTGCTGTCAATAATAAAGAAAAAGGCCCGATCTCAATAGGACATTTGAGCCCAACCCTTTCCCTGGGCTGTAGTTTATTCTCCTGTTCATACCTGAGGACAGTTGGGGGAGCCTCTTAAGCCCTGTAATGAGATATGAGCAAAAACCCTTTGAAAATAAATCAGCCCTGTTTATCCCCACCTCAGAGAGTTGGAGCAACTCATCGTGAGACTTCCCGATTTTTCACTGTGGAACAAGCTGTTTTGCTTCAGCTCTTTCATAAACTCGAGTCTAACACATACCTACTTGGACATTCTTGGGGAAAACAGAAATAAAAACAGCCAGTCCTGGAGCATCTGAGTACTCTAAGTTCAGAGGACTTGGAGGGTCCAGTTGAGGCAACAGGGACCTTTCGCAGAACGACTGCTTGCTAATGGCAGAGTTAAAGGACACGATGGCCACAGAAGCAGAGTCACACAAGTGTCTCAGTGAGGAAATGTGCCAACCCCACAATGACTTGCCCAGGAGATAAGGACTCATTTAGAACCACCTTCTTTTTAAATGACCACCATGACAAGAGCTGTTAAGCATTAAACAGGTGTGTGCTATCCGTGATTGCATTTGGATCTCCCAACTTAGTGGAGTCAGTAGAACTAATGACTGAGACAGATAAAGTGGCATACTTCCTGCATGGATTAAGATTCTGTAGGAAAGCCAAAATAAAGTGCTGCACACCTGCCACATTTGAGAAAACATAGTCATAATTCCTAAGATGCTTATCTAAACTTTCTGGTATTAAATTCTCAAACAGATCAGCTCAGAAAGATTTCAGATTATTTGGAAGTTGGAGAAAATCACAAAAACTTCTGCAGGCATATATCAATTCCAAATCTCTTATTCAGGGAGAGCTTCAAAATTACATTTGCTCTGACTCCTGCATGTGTGATCTGGTAAGATCACTGACATATATTAATTGCTGTAAAATGAAACAAACCAATGACCCGGAGTTAATGAAACACTGATTTAAAAATATCCCTCATTCTAATGCTCTATACTTGAGTTAAACTTAAGAATATACACATAAAATCTTTTTTTGCAGGTGAAATAAAAACTTGATAAATATTCTGAAATTTCTCCATAGAATTTTAAGCTACCTTATAAACATTATCTTTTTTTCCCTCTATAGGAGTAACACCATATTTGAACTTTTTCTGAGAACATCTTCTCAGCTCAGGAATTCAAAAATTCATCAGCTCTATTCAAGTTATTTTGCTATGCATTATACAGTATAAAGTGATAAATAAGACATTAGTCCATATCATCAAAAAACATATCCTATGAGTTAAAATTACATGATGAGAAAGCACAAATATATGGGGTGCCTGGGTGGCTCAGTTGGTTAGGCATCTGCCTTTGGCTCAGATCATGATCCCAGGGATCGAGTTCTGCATCAGTCTCCTGGCTTAGTGTGGAGCCTGCTTCTCCCTCTGACCCTCCCCCTGCTCATGCGCTCTCTCTCTCTCTCTCAAATAAATAAAATATTTAAAGAAAAAACATAATATATAAAGTGTTAAATGCCATAAGAGGGAGACAAAATAGAGGAATGAAAAAAAATTTAAATTAAAATCATATTTTCAAAAATTGAAGAGTTTATTATTAAGATACATTTTGGACAAATAAAAGAATTTTAACAGAAATAAAAGGTAACTTTATTTTTTCAGAAAAAAATTTCAGAAAAAGAAAAAATTTGAAGTAATATTAAAATAGACAGAATAGGGGCTCCTGGGTGGCCCAGTGGGTTAAGCCTCTGCCTTCAGCTCAGGCCATGATCTCAAGATCCTGGGATAGAGTCTTGCATTGGGCTCTCTGCTCAGCAGGGAGCCTGCTTCCCCCTCTCACTCTGCCTGCCTCTCTGCCACCTTGTGATGGGTCTCTCTCTGTCAAATAAATAAATAAAATCTTAAAAAAAAATAAATAAAATAGAATAAGGTTATCTTTGTAGATAAGTTAGAGACTCAGGTTGCCTATAACAAAGGGTACATGAAGAGAAAGTAGTTGATTAATATGCAAAGGACAATGGGAGTAAGATCACAAGCCATTAGCCATATTATACACATATTATACACATATTATACATATTATACAGTGAATCATGGAACAGCATATCAAAAACTAATGATATAGTGTATGGTGACTAACATAACATAATAAAAAAATCAGTATGAAATGTGTTCCATAGCTGTGGAGAATTATTAACATGAATTTTTCACTAATTCATTTTATTATTTTCTTTGGCAAGTAAAAGGTAACAATATAACATTAGAAAAAAGTGTTACATGATATCTAACCACAGTTAACCTTCCAAGGTGCACCATTTAAAAATAATTACAAACCTGAGACTATATTGAGCATCATGTTGTTACCTGCTTTTTAAAGGACATATGTATATATTTAATACATAATAAAAGTCCTTGCATAGCACACTCTTCATTTCTTTCTTTTAAATAACTGCATAAAAGTACATTTCTTGAACGCATCGTAATTACATAACCATTTCTATATTTTTACACTTTAAATTGCTTCCTTAAAAAAGGTGTTATTTATTTATTTGTTTAAAAAGAAAGAGAGAACATGAACAGGGGGAGTAACAGAGAAAGAGGGGGAAAATCTCAAGCAGACTCCTCACTGAGCACAGAGCCTGACATAGTACTCAATCTCATCTCCCCAAGATCATGACCTAAGCTGAAATTAAGAGTCAGATGCTTAAAACTGACTGAGCCACCTAGCCACCCCACATTAAATTGCTTTTTATCATTATTATAAACCAGTATAACAAAAATAAATATTTATTAAGTACCTACATGTGTCAGACACTGTTCCAATAATTTTCATTAAACAGAATAAAATAGACTAATTCCATGCCCCCATGGAACTTAGCATTTTGGATATACAATAATATCTTTGTGTATGCATCTGTATTATTGATTTATGTGTATCTTTACAGTAAAGGCTGGATGCAAACTTTCAATGTCAATAGAATTGAATGTTTTTAATGGTATCAATGCATATCCCCCAAGCTAGTGTATAAGAGTCTATTTCATGAGATCATAACCTAAACTGAAACCAAGAATCTGTTGCATAACCAACTAAACCACCCAGGCACCCCTATAATGTATCTTTTTACATTGTTACTTATTTTCAACATTTTCATTTTATTGTTTATTTTTTTGCATGTATGAAATGCCTATTTATCCCTTTAACAGAAAGATTTTCTTTTTTCATTTTTATCTCCTATTTATTTGTGACATTTTATTATAAACTAAGAAAATTCTGTTACATATGTATTTTTCAAACATTTCCTCAAACTGACATGTATATATGACAGAAAAATATCTATTTTTTAAATTTTTTGTGGTAAATTTTATTAAAGAGGTTTATGATGATTTGGGATTCTGATATTTTGTTTTTAAATGACTTACTAATGTCAATAGTTATACAATTTACCTATGCTTTCCTCAAACACTACAAAACATTTTTTACATTGAAGTCATCAACAACTTTACATTATGTGATACAGGAGTGAAATTTGCTTTTCTAAGAGGAGAGCTTCCTATCTCCATACCATTAATTGACCCATCTATCATTATCCTCCATGTTTTGTTCTCAAATAGTAAGTTCTTCTCTATGAAAGCACTCTTTCTCTAAGTTATAGGGTGCAAAATTAAAAAAAAAATTAGTAAAGCCTCATTAAAGCCATTTTTCCCTTACACTCTCCCAACACTTCAGTAAATCCTGTCCAGGATTAAGAAAGTAACTGCCAATTCCTTACTGATATAAGAGAATTCTGAAGCTTCTGAAGCTCCCTCCCAATTTATCTCTAAAAGCTGATGGTTCCAAAAGCCAGTATTTGCTTTTTTTAAAATTTCTAAACATTTTGCTTTCTAATATCCACATATTTTTTTGTATGAATACATGGCCCAAATCTTTTAATGAACTATAACTAGAAAAAGGGACAGTAGCTGCTTACAGATACAGATTTAAATTATCTGTAATTTAAGATTCATGCTATCTGGGTAAATCCTAGGACCTAACAAGCACTTCCATATACCTCTTTAACAGGGAGCTAGTACAGCTAAGTCCTGATCTTGAAGGAGCCATTAACATTAATGAAAAGTAAAAGAATTCCCAAGTGAGAAATGAAACTATTAAAACCAGACTGGGAAAATAGAGGCACAGGTAATTGCTTAGCCATTTGCTCCTTTTCTTGTAACATCCAAATGATGAGGTCTTTTTCTTTTTCCCTCCCCAAGGTTTAGGTGTAAATACTTTCAAGTCATATTTAAAATATAGCTGGTTTAGGAAGAACTCAAACTTCTGTACTTAAAATTACTAAATCTAGTTCAGAAGCCATATTGCTGCAGAGGAATATATGAGTTACCTGGGAACTTTTCTAACTAAATGTACCCTCCCCACAACACACAACCCCTATAATAAAGATCTTCCTATGTCTCCCATTTGCCTTTAAAATCATTACAAGGTAAGCTATAACTTCTAATGGAAGTGTATCAAATTTCTGGGATGTGTTGAGAATTATTTCTTTATTAACCATAAGAGATTCAGAAACACCTTTACATTAATGAAGAGTTTATCATGCAATCATTCAATAAACATTTGTTTGATCAATTACTACCTGCTTAATGCCTAGCCTATAGGAATACAACAGTGTGAAGAAGAGGCATAGGATTAAATAAGCCAGCAAGTTCAGCATGGAGAGACATAGGATAGATGTAAAACAGAGCACCTTGGGACCACGCAGAAAGAATACCAATTTCACCTTGGCCAGTCAGGGAAAGATGTCCAGTGGAATTGGTATCTATGTTGAAAACTAAATGACGAAATAAATTAGGAAGTGAGAGATTATATCACGTCTGGAGAAACTAAAAAAAAAAAAACCAACCCAGAATGATCGGAGTGTAGAAGTCAAATGAAAGAAAGGAAAGGCACACAGAGATAAAAGATGAGGCTAAAGAAGCAAATAGGGTGATCATGAAGCACTGACTGAGCCACATAAATTTGTTTGAATTCTACCAAAAGAGCACAGAAGAGCAAAGTGATTATTTTAAGCAGAAGAGCAACCTAAGTTTTTCCTTTGGAAAGAAAATTCTGACTACAATGTGCGAAACACATGAGAGAAGGGCAAGTCTAAAGCCATGGAAATAAGTGAATATGCAAAGGTGTCTTGTGTTCGCTTCCAAGAAGGAGTTCAAATTAGTATTAAACAATGAGAACTCTCTGGCTAACCATTGATTACTCTGTGAATTATCCAGTTAAAACACAGTGTCTTAATTGTTATACCTAATAATTGCACTGTTCATAATTTAAGATGTTTACTATCTGAGGTTTAACACTCAGAGAATTGATTAAATTGGATAACTCCTCTCTTGGATGGAAGCAATAACCTTAAAATGGAATGCTAACTACCTCTGAGAATTATGTTTAACTCAGACTTTCTTTGCCATAAGCAGAAGTAATTGATTTTAGGCTGGGTGAACTGGTTCTTAATACATATGCCCACAGGGAGAATGTCATTTTAATAAGATGCTTCTATAAGCCACATCCTACTTAAAACAGAAGGTTTTCCCCTTGCCTTCATAAGCAAAAGTTGAAGGAGTCCTGTTTGCCCTTAAGTTCACAGTAAACAACTGTGAAGTAATGTAACACTGAGTCGGCAATCTGCAAAGTATCTCTTTGCCAACTCAGATATCTCTGTTCTGTTTGGAGCCAAAGCTTTTCTAGGAAAATAACATCTATGTTTAACATTCTTGAAAACCACTAATTAGTTTACCTAAATCTACTTATATTGGCTCTGCAGTAGTTGTTCCCTGATTTCCCAATCTATTGTTTTGTTCTGCTACTACTGTGATGCAACTAAAGTAAGAGTATTCAAATAATTAGAAATTGGGGAGGGGAGATAAAAAAATAAACAACTGCATCTCAAGAGATCAAGGGGAAAATGGAGAGTCTTCAAAAAATAGGAAATCGGGGCACCTGGGTGGCTCAGTGGGTTAAACCTGCTGCCTTCGGCTCAGGTCATGATCCCAGGGTCCTGGGATCGAGCCCCACATCGGGCTAACTGCTCGGCAGGGAGCCTGCTTCCCTTCCTCTCTCTCTCTGCCTGCCTCTCTGCCTGCTTGTGATGTCTAGCAAATAAATAAATAAAATCTTTTAAAAAAATAGGAAATCACTGATTCATCGAGGTGGTCAGATTTTGATACTGATTCACAGATTTGACCCAATGCAGGTATAAGCACTCAGGGTTATTCAGACTATTAATTGAGTTGTAGGAAAAATTGTTTTTACATATCCATTTCAATTCATATATATATATATATATCATCTGTTAAAATTTTTAATTCTTGTAGTAAATATTTTCCAGCTCATAGACTACATTAATGTCATATGTATATTATATATGCCATTATATATGTATATATAACTTTTCAAGTTATGGTTGGTATTATATTCCTTTAACAATAATTGTCACAAACTTTAATTGATCCCAACTTCTGCTGGTAACCTGGCTTATTTTATGTAATACATATATATTATATAGCACATTAAATTTACTTATGAATATACTCATGTTCATATATTTAGACCTAAAATATCAATATAACAATGTTAATATTACACAATCAAATTTATTGCCCATTGTTCTTACATCTAGTTTACCAAAATCCCACATACACCCTATTTTTAGGCATTTACACAAAATTAAACATTTGTTTTTTTAAAATAGTAGCTTTACACATTTCAAGTTATAGCTGGCATTATAGTCCTTTAACAATAATTTTCACAGCTTTAATTTATCACAAGCTGTTGGTGGTAACCTGACTTATTTTACATAAAACACAGATAAATTTTTACAAATATTTTGTTAGTTGTGATAGCACACATGGATATTAAGGTGCTGGGCTACAAGGACTTGGCTGCCATCCCCAAGGACAAAATTATCCTGCACATAAATTGCCTCACCTCATCATGATCTATAAGTGCCCCTGTCCCTATTCCTTCCTGGAACACATGAACTGCTCAGAAGCCAAGATCTTGCTTTCACCAAATCCACATCTCCCTCCCCCTTCCCATCGCCAGAAGTGTGAGTAAAGAGTAGGACCCCTGGAACCATCTCCCAGGCTTCAGCCCCAAGAATTACTGGGACCCCCTCCAGAATACCCTGGCCCATTTCCATCATCATCCTACACAGATTTCAACATGTATAAGCAGATACAGATCCATAAGCAGAGAAAAATCCATGGATAGCAGCTCTCAGCACAAGCCTTTTGTTGAGGATCTGTCATCAAGTCATCCATGTTCCCTGCAGCCCAGCTCCAGACTCCAACCAGCTCACCAAGATTAAAATTGATTATTGGTCATGCAGTTTGTCACTGGTCATTGTGGAGATAGAGAGAAAGAAGCAGAAGACATCACAGAAAGAAGTAGAGGAAGATGATAATGCCAGAAAAGAGATGAAGGGTCTCAGGAAGGGTCAAAGACAGGAACTCAGTAAGGTGACTCTCTAACTTGAGAAAGATAATCTTGAAGGAAGAGATGAAAAAGTCATTGCACCCTTTCAAAACACCCCAAAACCTAGGACATCTAAGTGTTCTCTCCCTGACTATGGTGAGACAACCCTGAGCTAGCGACAGTCCACAGACTTCAGCACAGGGGGAGTGAGACTGGAAGGCCAGGCCTGCAGCTCTGTCACTATGAAATTCTGGAAGCCAACAATAAGAGGTGAACCAAGTTTCCCCTGGGTGGGGATCAGATGAGGTCTGAGATGTGTCTGTCAAGTGAGGGCTTATCAAGGGTACTTTACCTATCTCCTGAAGAATTTGAAAAACTGTTCTGTGGAAGCAGAACAAATTCAAGAAAATATAATCTCTCTTCTGATTGTCCCCACCATGACTCCATGATTGACACTCATCCCCGCTGCTTCAGGGCTCTGGAGCTGAGGTCACTGATCCCAAGGCATCCTTTTCCCATGGTGAGCAGGGAATGAGAATGACTTGGAGGAGCGGAAAAGTGGGGCAGAGGTGGATTTTGCTCCATTCCCCAAGTGGAGGGGCAGCCAAGACCTTTGCAGCCCTGGGGTTGTGAAACATGGATTTTCTTGCCCATAATGAGAGGTGGAGGTATGCTTTATCATCCCTAGTACTCACTGCACAAGGCAAACCCAGTCTGGACTCCAGGAGACACAAAGTTAATGTTTGTGTCCTCCCTCTGCCCACACCCCCCACAAGAAGGTTCCCAGAAGAGACTGAGAAAAAATGAACATGGCACTTAGTAGTTGGACCTGTCAGGTATGCTGACCGTGGGTAGGTGGAACTGGCCCTGGTAGGAGGAGGGTGAGTGTGAGAAGGAGCAAGGCAGACAGGGAAACTCTAGGACCCTGTGTGTCAAGATCTTCTCCTCATCTTACTTTTATAGCTTGCCCTACACCTGGGCCTCCTGCTTTGCTGATTCTAGAAGGAGCAGGCTCCAGCTCAAGGAGATCTCTCGCACAGAGGCTGCCCTGATCTCTAGCTCACCCTGTCCTTTGCTTGCCACCCCCAGGCATGGCGTCTTCTTGCTCTACTACGGACTTCCTCAGAAGCCTTGGTTTAAATTGGAGATGTCGCCTATACAAAACCCTAGTCCACCATAAGCATCTAGGCAAAGTCAACTAGAACTCTACTTCTAGAACCAACTTAGGTCCTGTGCATAACCCAGGCCTTCAGACTCTCTTGGATGGGAGTAAGGAGAACAGGCTACAAAGATATTTCTTGTCAGGATCTTTGCTATCAAGCCCCATTTACACCCATGCATCCCCCAACATATTCTCTAAAGAATGCAATGTACTGGGGCACTCCCCCCACTGCTTTCCTCACTTAACTCTCTGCCCTACCTAAATCACACTACCATTTTTTATTCTCTACAAATATATATGGTGTATATAGTTGCAATGAGTCCCACCCCACCCCCAAATTACACACACACACACACACACACACACACACCCATATGAATGCTCCATTATTGCTATTATTTAAGTAAGAGTAAAACAAAACACAGTGAAAAAGAGTGGATTTCAAATGTGTGTGTGTGTGTAGACAGAGAGAGAGAATCCAAGTATAGATGATACTCAGATAAGGAAAAACTATGAAGATAACTTTTTTCCTGCCTTCAGACTTGAACTAAAATACTGATTCTTCCTAGGTCTTGATCCTGCTGGCCTTTGGACTAGAACTATACCATCAGCTCTCCCAGATCTCTAGCTTGCTGAATCACCCTACAGATCTTGGGACTTGCCAGCCTCTGTAATCATTTGAGCCCATTCCTTGATTCCTTATAATAAATCTCTTGATTGATTGATAGATATATAGATAGATAGTGATAGAGATATACAGATAGAGATACTGATGAAAATACACAAACTAAAATGTTGGAAAAGAATTTTTTATTGTACTGATGCCATTACACACACACACACACACACACACACACACACACACTCCATTTCTCTTCAGTACCCTGAATAATATACTGTTACATAAGAGGACTGAAGATAACATTTACATCCTAACCTGAGGACCAGGAGATCAACTCATGTTATCCAGTAATGAAAATAAAATGAAAAGAATAGTTATCTCCCAGAATAACATGATGACTTTGATGACATCTGCATATTTTTATAAATGCTTTCCTAAAAAAAAAAAAACCAACAAAGTATTATTTTGGGGCAGCCAAAATTTCAGTCAGTCTCATTAATATTATAGTTGTATTTAAAGTTTTCTCCTCATCAATGACACTTTCATGTGCTTCTAATCGTGAAAGTGCACTTTAATAGAGCTATACAGCACAGTGTTAAAGAGATGGCACATTTACCATTGTGCAGTAACATGAAATCAATGGCAGCTAGTCATATAGGCTTTTTCAATTTCCATCACACATAGTATGCGGCCCTTGGTTCAGTGGATAATCCAATTGTAAACAGTGACTCACTGTTAACAACTCTAGGAAATAGGATTAGCAATTTCTAATTTCAAAGTAAATTTATTTCATTTTTGTCCTGCAAATAAAAACAATGTGTTCAGAGATTAAGCTTTTCAGCTTTTAGAGCTCCCCAGACACAAAAATGCTGGAAACAAACTTTTATTGTACTAATGCCATTAATGGATAAGTATATGAGTATATGTTCCTAATTGCTTTTTAACAGGTTGGTACTACTACTGCTACTACTAGATTGAATTTCAAATAGAGGAAATTAAGCATTTTAATTGAAAGAAAATTTAATTAAACCTCTGGAAACTAAAAATCTCAGGCATATCCTCTACTCAATGTAATCAGGAGAAAAATAAAATTTCATGTATTTTGTTACAAAGGTGTTTCCACATCCAAAAGTTTTAGATGAGGTTTTGGAAATTGGTTTGTCTTGGAACACAGTTAAACTGAATCAATTATCTAGTAATTTCTGTGAATTATTTATGGTACCATTCTAAAACTTACCTTACTTTACTTACCCGTGAATCCCTTTAGTAGAATATTGCCTTGACCGAAAACTATAACTCCATACTGAGTTACAGACTCTTCTCAACACCCTCTTCCAAAGAACAGAGGATGATGTCCTTTATTCTCCTTTCAGAACACAAAATTCTCACTGTGTTGGGCCAATGGGTCTCTGTCAATACTACTCATGTCTGGCTTTTTAAAAAATGCCCACACTTGAACCCTATACCCAGGGATTTCTCTAATTGGTCTGGGCTGGAAACTGCTAATCTGTGTTTTTTAAGTTCTCCAGATATTTATAGCATACAGCCATAGTGAGAAACACTGGCCTAGATTAATCAAGGAAGGGTTATACCAAAAGGAAGCCTGAGGCTATGTAACAGGGATTTAGAACGACAGTATTTATGGTCCAAGTTTGTAGCAAGAAAACTGTACTGAATCCAAAGGGCAAATAAGATCAATCAAGAAACAGAATAAAGTTAGTGGACAGGAAAGTCAATATTGCAAACTGAAGGAGTTTTGTGGAACAGTTTTTATGACTTGTGACCATTGGCAGAAAGCAGATTCAGAAGTTTACTTGAATAAGCCATTCCAGCCTGAAAAAAAACTAGGAATAAATATCTCCTTAGCTCCTTCTGCGAAACTTGACTACCTGGTCCAGACAAAGAAATTCTCCTGACATTGCAAGGTACAGTTGTTTGTGGTTTTTTTTTCATTGAATTCATTAATCATCAACAAACTTGTTCACATCATTCTGATATGAGTACAACAAACTTGTTCACATCATTCTGATATGAGTACATGCTGTCTAATATGAGATTAGAGAAGGTTTTTGTCATTTATTCGTTTATAGTAGAGAGCAGTTAAAAATCAGAGCTCCAGGTCCATGACTGGCCAGGCCCACTTACCTTTAAAATCTCACTCATCTTACAAATTTGTTAAGTATTTTTATAGATATCACTGGACTCTGAAAGTCACTAGAGTTAATTCATTTATCAGTCTTTCATTTTGTATTAGCTCTATCTCATAGGCCCTATACAAGCAAGATGCTAGGCACTCAGGAAAAGATATAACTCCTGTCCTCAAAGATCTCACATTCTCATAAACTAAATAGAAAATTATCAAACTATTAAAATATACTCAGGATACTGCATCATTAGTGATATGCTAACAGATAAGAACAAGGCATGAGAAGGGCAGCACAAAAAAATTCAGTAGGTATGGTTGGAAATGGATTGCTGAGGACCATCAAAATGCTTTTGAGAGATTATATTTATAGTGATTCCTGAAGCAAAGAAAGGAAGCATTAAAGGACTGTAGTGAAGAGCCACAGAAAACTCAAAAAGCATGTATAGGGTATGGTCCAAAAAGGGGCTACATGGAAGGAAAGACACGGGAAAGACTGAATTAGATAAATACATGTTTGTTTGTTTGTGTTTTACACCCAAGATTGTTTAAATTCTATCTTAAAGGTAATAAAGAACAATTGAAGATTTCACACAAGAGTTTGAATAATCAGGTCTTTAAAAATAAAAAAAAGCTAAGTGAGAGACAAAAGCATTAATTATAAAACTACTGAAATAATACAGTTGATATTTATGCTAAACAAAGCTAACATAGCTAAGATAGAGTCTGAGTACAGAGCAAACAATTTATTGAAGAGGTATTTAAAAACTGACAGGATTTAGTAAACAATAGGAATGAGGAGGGCTGGAATAATATAAAAATTACTTCCAGTTTTTAGCTTATGAAATCAGATGAAAATGAAGTGCTATTTACTAAGAAGGATAAAATGAAACCGTTGATTTAGGGCAGAGAAATTATGCGGTCAGTCTTATACAGTTGAAGTTGAGGTGCCACTGGCCAGTTAACAGGAGCAAACATAGAACTATTGGAGATAGGCTAAGATGCACAGCAGCAAGTTTGTGTTTGAGTCAGGCATTGTGAGTCATCAATATATATTTCTTTGTTATAGTCATGGCTCTTCTCAGAAACCTGATTCCCAAGATTTTCCTTCCTGAGGAGACCAAAGAAGCAGCTGATGGTAATAGTGAGGTAACAGAAAATGAAGCAGAATCTGCCCTTTGCCACTTAGAATATTTTTTGAGAAGGTAATTGGCTTCAGATGAAACCATGGGAAACACAGAAATAAGGAGTATAGTAGAGGATACATCTCCAAGAAGGATGCCAAGACAGTTCAAAAAGTAGAAAGAAAACAAAGAGGCCAAGAGAAGAAAGCATTTTAAAGGAAAGGAAATGAAAAAGTCAATTCTACTATCAAATACCACTCAGAAATCAATTATGTAAGAACCATACAGTTTTACAATTAGAAGTTTTGGGAAATATTGGCAAGAGTAGTTCCAGTAGGGGCATCTGGGTGGCTCAATCGGTTAAGCGGCTGCCTTCAGCTCGGGTCATGATCCCACGGTTCTGGGATTGAGCCCCACATCGGGCTCCCTACTCAACGGGGAGTCTGCTTCTCCCTCTCCCTCTGCTGCTCTGCCTACTTTTACTCTCTATCTCTCTCTGTCAAACAAATAAATAAAATCTTTAAAAAAAAAAAAAAGAGTAGTTCCAGTAATTTCCAAGGATAGGACTATAATCACATATGTATAAGTGGCATGAGTAAGAGATGAGGGGCATTCTTTCAATAAACTTGGTTGTTAATGGACAGAATTATATAGTGTGAAGTTTAGAAAAATATACAAGATTGAAGTGATTTCTGGGATTATTAATTGTTTTAGTTTGCAGGAATGGAAATTTATTGAAAGAAGGAGTTACAGGAATCTTGCAGTTATAAGATTATAAGATCTGGCCATGATATTTGATGGATTGATGTCCCTGAGGAAATGGGCATGATGGTACCCATAGCAAAGTAAGGGGGATTTTTTTTTTTAACAGAAAGAATGTCTGCTTCCTCTGAGAAGACACAAAAAAGGTTAGAGTGGATACAGATATGTTGAGAAACTAGAAGAGTCCTCCTAGTCTGGTCTGTTTTCTCTATGAATTCCAAGGCAAAGTTGACTTCAGTGAGTCAAAGGACAGGAGTGGGCTAGGGAATTTGGGAAGAGTTATGGGAGCCTAAAATAGTAATGCATAGAAGAGAGACTGATGGAAAGCTTAAAGGATTTCCAGGAAGATTTAACTACCCAACTGAAGCTAGAAACCATAAATCTGTTCTGTCCCATCTTTCCATAGTTATGTGATTTCCTTTAGCAGTGCTTGGTTGCTTGAACACAGTTGAACAGATAATCCAGGCTGACAACAAGGCTTCAACATGCAGGTATTGAGAAAGACAGGGAGACAAAGCTGTTGAGGTTATGGCAGAAAAGGAGATAAAAATGAGGTTCATGGTTTCAAGACAAAATGCAGAAAAAAATGAGGCTATGGTACGGAGATAGAAAATTGAAAAATCAAGGATCTAAAATTTACCTTGAAGTTAATATATGGGTAGAGTGGAAAAAAGGAGCTGAAGGTTGGAAAGGCATATTCGGTAAGTAGACTGTTGCAGTTTACTATTGCATAATACAGCTATTGTTTTATTTTGTACCATTATCTTCCACAACCATTCCTTATACTCAATAAATATTTGTCAAATTAAACTTATTCTGAGATATATGGAAAAGATTTTTTTAATTGAGAGATAAACCACATAGTACTCTACATTGTAAAATACTTTCTTCACACAGAGCATAATGGTTTTATATGCAAGCTAGTAAACCACTCAAAAGCAAAAGCAAACACTAAGCCTCCAATTTCATCCTAAAACTCAGAGGATCTGATTCAAATACCATGTTTTGTCCAGTAAGATTTAATTTTAAAACTAGATGAGTCATCCTGTTCATGAGATATTTTAAGTAAAAATTGCACTACATGAAGAGACACCCTTGCTAAGCCTAAAACTAATACAGAGGAAACACGGCAATTATACACAATCTTTGATGATGGCTTTTTTCCACAGAAAAGTAGATTAGTTACCAGAATTTGACTTCACTCAGCCGAAGAAATGGATCCTAGGGATGCATATGTTGACAACAGTTTGTAACAATATCTACCTTTCTCATTTTAGAGGGGAAAAAAAAAAAGTCCTTAGAGATTACTTAATCCAAGCACTTCATTATACAGCATGAAGAGCAAGTCCTGAAAAAGGTTAAGAGATGTATCCAAGGTCATACAGAAAATAAGCAGCTGCAGTGTAACCAGGACCAAATGCTTCCACTACAGTGAACATCGTCGGAATATTAAAGAAGCTCTCTGGCTTATTTATGTAAGTATCTATATCAGTGAAATTGAGTAAAATGGCCATGATTTCAATAGAAGCAATTGTTTTCCATCTACCCTTTATGAGAACACCATGGGCTAAACTCTGGCTTATGCAGTCCCTCTGTTGCAAATGAGCAAAAGAAAGTTTCAAATAGGTGATCACACTCACACACACAGACACAGAGAGAGAGAGAGAGAGAGAGAGAGAAACAGAGAATAAGAAAGAAGAAGATCTATGAAAACAATTCACAAAGTTTCTCTCCCTGGATAATTAGAAGTAGACTATATTTGCTTACTTTTTTTTTTTTTGTAATCCCTGATGTGTTTGACTAAAATGGTAATTAGCTATATTTTCCATTTTGGTTGAAACATATTGTATATCATGTGTAGTGTAGCTCTGGTCTCAAGAGGGAAATGGATAACCAGGAGAATATTTTTCAATGTCTCCTCTCTGTAAAGATTTACTGAGTTGTCTCTAATGTACACTGACAGCTTCTGCATTAAAATTAGAGGAAAGTAGACATCGATATTGTCAAGCTTAAAAAAAAAACCTCTCTCCTTTCATTTTCATTCTACTAAAATAAATCAAGTCCATATCTTTTAATATTTTATTAGAATTGTTCATTTCTGAAGGTCAAGAGCAAAAGGACTTTTCAAAGTTTAAAAAAGATTAAAAAAAGGTGGCAGTTTTCTGGACCAGAAGCCTAACAGCTATATTAATTTCCTTGTTCAAAGTTACTGGTGTTATTTAACTATGCAACTTAACTTCAGTGTGAGCTATATTAATTTGTTTGCAAACAAAAGAAATCCATTCTAAATAAACCTAATAAAAATAAACTTATTAGAAGAATATCAGGCCATTACAAGTGGATGGAGTTGTGGATAACCAGGATTAGAATCAGGGCAAAAACAGACTACAACTGTTTTTCTGTAAGAAAAAAAAAAACTGCTGGAATGAATAAACTCTAGCTATTTCTTCCACTCTGTTTCATTCTACTCAAGATTTAAAATCCTAGAAGAGAGATTCTATTTGGCTAAACTTGGGTTTCACATGTACCCCTTGAGTATATATGAGTATTGAGATGTTGGGGAACTTCTAGCTGAATTCAACAAGCCAAAACAATAGTACAATATGGTTAACTACACTTTCCAGACCACATACAATGGGAAAGAGGTAATTTTTCAAAAGAAAATCAGGGTATTACTAAGAAATGAGAACTCATGCTGGGTAGTAAAAATTTTAAAGACTTATCCACCCCAAGACAAAAATATTAGCATTGGTTTTTAAGGAAATGATGATGATAATAATAATAATGGTTACCCTTTAATGAAGATATGCCTGTTAACATATAAGAAAGTAGATACATTATTCAAAGATCCCCAAATCAAGACAGCAGAGGATACACTGGAAATCTGGGACAAGTGCCCTCCTCAAGTGATAGTGTATATAAGTATCTTTGCTTACCAGCAGCAGTCTAAATGCCTGAGGTGACCAAAAATTTATTATTTCTTTCTAGAGCTACAGATCAGGCTTCACATTTATAAGTCACTATATCTAACATAGAGATAGCAGTTAGTCCATCCCAAAGGAAAAGAAGTAGAATCACCTCAGAAATGATTTAATCCATGCTTCAAACTAGCATATATAACCTGAAAATCATTCCTGACTGAGAAATTTGCATTTGATAGTTCTGATCTGACAACCACAAACATTAAACCTTAATAATAGGTAATGTCATAGATGTTTCACATATCTGCAATTCATAAGCACCATCTGTTTTGAGCAAAAATAAGTTACCAAAAGTACATTCATATGATTTCAATTTAATGTGATAACTAATAAAATAATGCTGAACACTGAGAAGAACTCTAAATTCCACCTCAGTGGTTCTGACTTTTCTATTTCCTGAGTTAATAATTATTGTAACACAGATACATCTTATATAATATGACCATTTGCGTATTGTATGTTGTGTGTTGCTCAAGAAATACATTGTAAATAGCGAAAATTAATGAGCAAATGGGAATAATTCCAAAAATTTTGAAATAGTTTTATGAACCAAAATGATATCTTAGGACAATTTCTTTTTTTTTAAAGATTTCATTTATTTATTTGATAGACAGAGATCACAAGTAGGCAGAGAGGCAGAGAGAGAGAAGAGGAAGCAGGCTGTCCGCAGAGCAGAGAGCCCGATGCAGGGCTCAATCCCATGACCCTAGGATCATGACCCGAGCCAAAGGCAGCAGCTTTAACCCACTGAGCCACCCAGGCGCCCCTGCTATCTTAGGACAATTTCTAAAGCATGTGTTACACAGAGTTATGAGATGTATGTCTTAGAAGGTGATTAAGAAACATTTTAGTCTAAATTCTTTATTTCATGAGATTACTAATGCTCTAATAGCACATATTACATAATTAAAAGACAATTCAATACAGAACATAGGACTGAGCATGGGTACTATATAACACGCTCCTGATTATAAGCAATATATGGTTTAAAAAAAATGGTAAGAAAGCCAATACGCTGCCTACCTTTGACATTTACTTTTGTGTCCAGAAAAAAAAGTGGTCATCTTAAACATTAACTCTTGCCCTTTTTTCCAGAGTCACTAATTAACAAATTTCTAATAGGAAATGTACTGCTGTATATTGGCTGTCAAATTATTCTACTGACAGTCCTCTTTTTCCTTCCTCAGTATTATCAGAGGTGTCCATGGAAAGCAAACAAGCATCTTAGAACTGGATTATATCAGATAATTTCCCAAAGAAATATGGCAATAAATTCTCACAAATTGGGAAAAAGAGAGGTTTTTATAAAGTATCATCTTAAAAATAGATATATTTATGTAAAGCATATATGTTTGTCTATTTTGTTAGCAAAACTTGCACACACACAGAATCAGACTTTAAGAATTAGCTAAAACTCTACAGATAAACTAGACTGTTGTTTCATAAATGCAGCAAGGTTATTTTGATAGAGGTACATTAATTTTTTGAAAGGCATATTATTTATGCATCAACAAAAATATAACTAGAACATCAAATGCCTTATTTCATTGATCTTTGCATTAAGAAGAAGCTAAAGGTCTGTTGTTTGCTTAGGGTTTGGTTTGGTTCTTCTCTTTTTTTTGGTTGTTTTTATTTTTGTTTTTGATTTTCCCCAAAGGCTATTTTAGGATGTTAACTGTTTGGGGATATAGGCAAAGGTAAATGTGTATTCACTACACAACTCTTGGAATTTTTCTATGTACTAGAAAACTGTTATAATATTAGTTATTTCATGCCTCTATGCACTTTGCATACATTGACCTTCCCTATCTGCTCTATGGATCTAACTCCAATCATCTTTAAACTATCATTTCCTCAGTCAGGTGACCTGCCTATGCAGAGTTAGGCACCCTCCCATCTGTACACTCACTATACACTGTGCCCAGACAATAGTATTTGTTGTATTCTTTAATATCTATTTGTTGTCAAGGCCATCTCTTCCACTCCCAAGGGACATGCAGACATGCAGTAAAATCACATGGAGAAAAATTTTAAGGTATTGATCTAATTTTCCACTCAGACTTGGTAAGGAATAAGAATCCACATTGTTTTAAAGATCTTATTTATTTATTCATTTATTTATGTGACACAGAGAGAGAGCGAGAGAAAGAGAGAGAGAGAGAGATCACAAGTAGGCAGAGAGGCAGGCAGAGGGGGGAGGGGGAAGCAGGCTCCCTGATGAGCAGAGATCCTGATGTGGGGCTCAATCCCAAGACCCTGAGATCATGACCTGAGCTGAAGGCAGAGGCTTAACCCACTGAGCCACCAGGCGCCCCAAGAATCCACATTTTTTAAAAGTCTTCCACTGACTTTAATGTTCATCCATAGTTAAGAGTAACTGCACTAACCTACAAACTTCAGGGCTAAAGAAATTTTTTTTTAACTTATTTACTTATAAGTTGTTGATTGAAACACAGCACATGGTAGGCACAGAGCGATTTTTATGGAAGCATGTAACACAGGATTTGATTTGCTATTTAGCAAATCAGTAATAATGATGTAGACAGCAATATATGGAGAAGTACAGATTAAGCTGGAAGCAGGCCTGCCCAGAGCTGATCTTTAAACGAGGTTTGCCTGAAAAGACAAGAATAGTAGGAGGATCATCAGCTCCAGCAGCACAAACTGCTTCATGCATTCGGGTATAAATCTGTAATATTAAAGAAAAAATACTTCCTGCTGTGGCAATCAGAGCTCCTGGTTAACTGGTCCCTGTAAGAGCAAAAGCTTCTAATGCTCCAAAATAACAGCAAACTTTCTATTAACAAAGAACTCAGTTGCATTTAAATATTTTCAGGTGGTTGTGAGAATACTTTCATGCAACTTTATTACAGGTCATCTTTTTTTGTTTGTTTGTTTTTTAATGAGGTCCCATGTCTCTCTCCTTGGCAAAACTGTATAATTATCTTTAAAATAGTTTCCTCAAACTGAGCATTCTGAAAACTATGAAGAGATGCCTTATTACACATAATTTAGATAAGTATATCAGGCATGTAGGAAGCATTTGGTTTACTGAGGAATGAGTTACTATCTGAATTAAAATGTAAGAAAAGTGTTCTTGCACCACAGAAAGGCCATTCCTGATGGATGAAGCATGGGTAAGGGCCTCAGCATCACTGTGTCCTGCAGAACTTTTCCCTCCCTTTCAACCCTCATTACTTATACATGAAATTATTCTTTTTCTCCTAATATGTGCTTCCTTTTATGGGTAAGAGGTTGTGAGATTTCATCAGGTCATGGAAACTTAAGAGTTCAGAGTTAATTTCAACAAATAACACAGATAACATTATTAATTCATTAGTGATAAATTAGTGTTGTAAAGTCATGGACATTGTTGTAGTCATCTCACTTTCTTGAACAAGATATGGTAGACAATAGGCACATGACAAACTCTTGTTAAATAAATCAGTGAATTAGTGATACCAGATCTACCCTTCTGCACAGTAAACGGAGTGAGGCAAAGCAAATGTAAGTTAGTGTTCCTGTGCTGTTAAATACATTTCTTTTTACATTCAAAACCTAGACTTAAGAGAACCCAGAGTAGCATATCTTCAAGCTCAAAAAGTTGCAGTCAACCACAGTGTGAAGGTCTGGGACTATCAGTTGACACTCTTCCTATCCTTCTAAAGCTTTGATTGAAGGGCCTTTGAAAGTCATCCAGAGTAGACTAAAAGAGGAGGCAGAGGAATGAGAAGTTTCTATCCAGTCAACCATAGTAGGGAAAATCACAAGGCCATCCAGAAAGGGAAATAGTACATTTTAGCAGGTAGAAGAAAATGTATTCTCTTCTACTATTGATAAGTTTATAAAATTTGGGATTCAGTTACCTATCATCAAAGACCCAGAAACCTGAACATTATTTCCCATATTATTCATAACTTAAAAAAACCTAATGATGGATATCATAGAACCTCTAATCTGGTGCTTTTTAAATTTTTGCTGCATATAAGATCATTAACAGAGAAATATACCGTGATTAGCATGTCATACAAAGAGGTCTGGATGCCTTTAATGTTGCTTTAATAGCTAGGGAAATTCAGAGCCTCTTACTTATTCTCTCATTGTTTGCACCTGATGTCAACTTAGACAGAATGATTTGTTTAAAATATGTAATTCAGAAGGCATCTCAAGAAGTAATGTGGAATGTATAAACCGGGCCTGCCTAATTTCAAGTGAAATACAAGAGAGAAATGCATATTAATGTAAAATGACTATAAATCAAAAGCTATTTCATTTTCTAGGGTAGTATAAAAGCCAAACCTGTTTGAAACCATAATTCAGCTGTCATAATCTCTTAGATATACCACTGACCTTCCTTGGAAGTTTCTGTCACATAGAAGTGAATGGATCAGGAGGAGCAACACTAAATCACATGGCATTACTGAGAGCCAGGTACCTGAAAGTAATTTAGCTCACTTGAGCAAGTCCTTTAACCACAAGTCACACTTGCCTAGATAGAGATTCCTTGTGCTGTACATGCACATACACTGACATAAAACACATTCACTGTGTACACTATACAAAGAGATTCATTGTGTATTCCATGCCTGTGCTTACAGATTTTTTTCAATCAATATTGAACTCCAGTACTCCAGTGTTTTCAAGAAACAGCTGAAAGATTTTGTGTAGTAATTCCTGAAGCCACTTGTCTGATTAGCTTAAGAATGTATATTTTCTCTGGGTATTTTACATTTATTATTAATAAATAGCCAGTACCTAACATGATTGCTTGGCTCTCTACCTCTCCAAAATGAATCATTTCATTAAAACTGTGACATTAAATGTTAAGCCGGAGGTAGGAAACAGGCTTAAATCTAAAATCATGTTATTCACCAATGCCAGGGATTGGTGTTAGGGATAAAAAAATAAATTGGAAGAAGGGTTAAAGAGCAATCTGCCTTTGAAACTTATGGGGACTTTAAAACTGGAAAGAAATAGATTGTTTTTATTTGACTCCCCGTGCAATTTGTTACTGGATTTTCAATGAAGAGCTGATGCTGTTTCTATGGACAATAATTATTTTATCATTGCCTCCTCCCCCAAAGATAGAAGATTAAACTGTTACTATAAAAGCTTTTTAACTATGTCAGAATTTTTTATGATTGTGGATGAAGGGGAGTAAGTGTGGAATATAGAGACCTCTGCTTAGAGGTTCAAATGGCTATCTAGGAACTGCACTGCAAATGAGTAGACCCATGTTTCAACCTCAAACCCCTCCCTTAATGAATATCTGCTGATCTCCAAGAGTTTTTTTTTTTTTT
>RCUC01165235.1:0-65616 GCA_003697995.1 Taxidea taxus jeffersonii
TATATGATTATTTAAATAAGTAATTATTGGTGCCTCAAAAAAGTATATCTTTTTCTATCATAGTAAATTATATTCATATACAACTTATTAATTATGTTCTATATTCTATGCCTAATTTCGATATAAGCATGTGTGCATACCTAATGGTATCTTCTAAAAATGTTTTCCCACATATTGATACATTTAAAAACATTTTATTGATATGCAACTAATGCAAATGTGAATGTTGTTATATTTTCATTGTAGATTATTCCTTCCTGAAACCTTATTGTCCCATTTAATACTATTTTTCTTAAATTATTATTTTCCTAATACTAACATAACCTCACCTTTTTTGTGTTTTTCATGATCTTAAATATTTTTACTCATCAATTACTTGTAATTTTACGGTGTTACTTTATTTGGGATGTAGATTATACAACATGTAGTTAGAATTTAGAGTTTACTTTTTAATCTAAACCTAAGAGTTTCAACCATTTTGTGGAGGGTATTAAAATACATTTATTACCATTACTGATATGTTTGTTCATAAGTCATTTTATTCTAATTTTTTACTTGAAGGTTTCCTTGTGATTTCATCTTATGTCTATTTATTTGTCTCTCTTTCATTCAACAAATATCTATTAAGTACATTCAGCATAACAAGAAATTTTTTACATACTAATGAAACAACTATGAACAAGTCAGACAGCATCACTATGATCATGGAACTCACTCCAAGAGAGGAAGAGTCTCTGGCGATGTTAATACATCATGAGCAATGTACAATGACAGGTAAATCTACTTGTGGATGGTGGGCACACCAGGCAACCGCTTTGGCAGAGAGGGTTGCAGGAGAAGTTTTCTGTAGAGGTAACTACTAAGCTAAATACTCAAGGAGGAGGAAAAAGTCCAAGGACAGAGAGCAGAGGAAATTTGAGCTCAGTAGTGAGAAAAATATAGTCAAAGACCCAAAGGCCAGAGTACCTACTATCTGAGGAGAATTGAAATAATTCAGAATGAAAGGTAGCATTCAAGGGTATGTGAATGAAAATAAGATAAGGACAGGAATTTCATGTTCAGACCTATTGATATTCAGGGGGTTTTTGTGCGTGTATGTGTATATACAAGTATATACAAGTTTGTTTGTTTGTTTTTGGGTTTTTTTGGTTTTTTTTCTTGGGGAAAGCCCAGGGCCGGCATTCCCTGACCATTCTGCTCTGCCCACAGACTCACCTGGGCCTACTGGACCTCGCTCCCAGCTCTGAGAGGTCCCTGAAGGCTGCAGCTGGGCCTGGGCCCCATCTCCCCACCCTCTTCTTTCCCTCAGCAACCCCCGCCCCCAGGAGCGTTCTAATAAAGACCACCCCTGTTGCAGCATGCCTCCTGTCTGCCTGCTGGCTGGGAAGGAGGCAGCAGCCCAGAGGTGTGGACGAGTGGCTCTGGCTTAACTGGGTGGCGAGAGCTTTTGGTGAGCCGGGCGGGCGGAGGCACGGGCTGGACGGCAGAGGTGGGCGGCAGCACTTAACATTTATTGAGGGCCTGCCCCCAAGGAGCTCACAGCCTGGGGGCCAAGAGCCCATATGTGCTGGGGTGGGGGAAGAAAAGAGGTAAAGGCAAAAAGGAAGGCAATGCAGAGACACCGTGACCCCAGCAAAGGGAGTGCAAAGCAGGCACAGGCAGGGGGAGAGGTGGGGAGGAAAGGCTCCCGGCAAAGCCCTGCCTCGACCTCGGGACCACAGACCAAGCACTGACTTGAAGGCTGCCCCTCCCTAGCCAGGTGGGTACCACCTGGAGGTCCATGGGGGGTGCCCCAGCCCCACCACCTGCCCTGAGCCAGGCCCCCCAGTGTCAGTTCTCTCCACCCAGGACTGGGCCAAGCAGACCCCCAAGGGGAGGGCGGGCAGTCAGGTTTGGGGCCCTGAACAGGACAGCTCGGTGGAGTCAGGGCCTAGGAGGGAGCAGCCTGAAGCCTGGGCAGTCCTAGGTCCCTGGGCAAGGCCCCAGAGAACCTCCCAGATTCTCGTGGAAGCCCCTGGAACGATATCTAGATTTCTATACGTGGAACAATTGAATCTCTGTGGATATTACTCACCCAGAAAAATGTGGAGATCAAGAAGAGATGAAGTCCTAGGAGAGGACGCCAAGACTTGAAGGAACAGGCAACAAATTAAGAGTGATCAAAAAAGACTGATTCAAATGGTACCGTACCTGAAAGGTGTGTGGTTTCATGTGTCACCATGATAGCTTTTCAAAAAGGATGGGTGAATCTGAAATTTCAAGTGTATCCACAGGGAAACCCTTATATCTTATTTGATAGACAACTCTAAGTTGAGATAACTATCTAGCTTCCTATTTGCTTTTAACTCCACACAAGTTACAAAGTATGGCTCTACCTGCCCTAGTTCCTAACACTCCCACCAAAAAATCTTCTTATATTATACTGAAGTCCCCCACACTGCAGGTCTTTCTCCATTTCTCCTCTGTGAAAACCCTGAGACCTTCCTGTGTAGACACTTTGAATATTTTGGTTTGTGCTTGTCAAAGGCATAATTTTTAGCCCTGCTAAGTCTATCAATGGCCTGCCCTTGCCTTAAGCCTCTGCTTCTTAATAGGGGTCACTTTTAGGTCTTTTGCTTAAGTGGCATCTTAACTGATGCTCTGCTGCTTTCTGAGGGAATGGAGCTGAGGGTTAATCTCTCATCTCTGCCTTTATAGTGTCTTCTGTGCCAGAAGAAATACATCAAAATTTCTAGTGTATGGTCACATTCCACTTGTTTTTAATAAGGTACACATTTTAAAAATTTCATTCCCTAGATTATTTCCATGAGGATATGGAAAAGGGATTATTAGAACTAGTATTGCCATTTTACCTGAAGGTCATCAACTATTTTATTGTATGAAAAACTGACAAGTTCAAGTTAGACTAAAAAAAAAAAAAAAGTTAATAAAATGGCCTAATTAACTCTGTGGGAAATAATTAAAATATATTTACTATAAACTAATGAAAACAAAATAATGTTCTAGAATTAAATTTAAGTTTCTCCTCACATAGCTAGAGTAAATAATGGGGATGGTTCTTAATCACTTTCAGATCCATTCCTTCGCTTATTATTCTATTTTGGGGGTCTTTGTCTGCTCTTCTTTAGTGTTTTACATAATTCCTATATAGGCCTTGCCACATTATATTTGCTTTATTCCCCTCAAAGTGTGTTTATTTCTTTTCTTTTTTTTTCTTTTTTTCTGTCAAAAAAGACAAAATGGTGTCTTTTTGGAGCTCATCCACAGGCTACCTAATACACTAGTAGAATACCTTGATGTTTAATATGTATTTGTTCAGTAAATAAATGAATAAATAATTACATTGAGTAGAAGGGCATATGTTGGAGATGACAGATGTCTTTTACATAATTATCTAGTTTTCAATGAATGAGGAGTTAATTTTATGAAAAAAAAAAAAAAAACAGTGTGGTGCAGTAAAATGGTCATGATTTGATGCTAGTCACTCACTCTTTCTTCAATCTATCTACCCACCAGCCTTCCACTTATCTATTTAACAAACACATCAACTATTTACTAAATACAACCATACTTTATATTGTTTGTTCGCTGGATTTGAATAGATAAAGTGCCACATACTAATGTCGTGCCCTGGGCAACACTGCTTAATATCCTCAATATCCTCAGCCACACAATTATCATTCAGGATTGTAAGGAAGAGAGATAATATCACTAAAGCATGGTGCCTGACACTCAAAGGTGACAAGAATACGGGACCAACTACTAGTTTTAAAGAATGACTTTTATTCTATGATTACATTATAGAACCTATATTTGAAGCATTACAAAACTAAAATGTTTGCAATTTTAAATAATTATTTACAGAACCAGTATTTAAAAACTAGTAACACCAGAATTTGATGACCAGAGGACTGAAAGTTTATAATTCTGATGATAATTCACATCAGGAACCTTAAATATTACATCTGTCTAATCTATTTTTTGATACAAAGGCATACATGAAAGTAATAATATTGAATAAGAAATGTACAGAAGAAACAAAGCTAGTTTTCTCCAATTCTGGTTTGACTGCCAGAGAATGGAAGAGTTTTACCTTGTTAGAGGGGATTTTGCCTTTTGCTGTCACTTTCTGAGCTATTCATTTTTCCTATTACTTGAAATTTGGTTATTCCTGTTTTGTACTTATTTCCAGCATTTTATGGAACCAATCTGCAAAGGGTATCTAACCTGATCAGGGCATTGAAGAAAGTTTATCAATATGAACAGCTCCTTTCAAGTATATAAATAGTTAAAATGCAGCACATATTTTTGCCATTCAAAAATATATATTATTTCCCTTTGGAGTACCCAAATGAACTGTGAAATAAATTTTCCTTCCTTTTCAAAAACTTTCAATTTCATTCTGAAATATTTCAAACAATAAGAAAACTACTGAAAGTTACACAACAGATACCTATACTAACATTTTGCCATATCTTTGATATTCATTTTAGTTCTTTTTTTAAAATAAAAAGAAGATAAAGGGACACAAAAGGTTACATCCCCCCTTGTTCTCTTACCTTCTCCCTCCATAAGAGATAAACATTGTCTTAAAACTGATTAAAACTCTGACATTTAAAAAATATTTTCTGTACATATATGTATTTCTAAACCACATATTCTAATATTTTTCATTTAATATTATTCATAAGTGGTACCAATCTGAATTTATAATTTCCTTATTTCCATGTTTTTTGCTTGTCTGTCTAATTTTTACATTGCATTGTTCAGGGGAATTCATGTTTCTATGCACAGATAAAGTTCATTCATCTAAACTTCCAGATTCTACTGTTTTACTGTATGCATAAATCTAGGGCAATAAGGCTGTTTCTATTCCATCACTTCATTTATTTTTAAAGATTTTCTTTCTTTCTTTCTTTCTTTCTTCCTTTCTTTCTTTATTTGAGGGAGACAGAGAGAGAGAGAGAGCGCACACAAGCAGGGAGTAGGGCAGAAGGAGAAGCAATTTCCCTTTGAGCAGGGAGCCTGATGCAGGGCTAGATCCTAAGACTCCTGGAATTATGACCTGAGTCCAAGGCAGATGTTTAACTGACTGAGCCACCTAGGCACTCCACTATCATTTGCAAACAGGGCTGCAATGAACACCTCTGAATTTGTCTTTATGCACATTTGTGGGAGTTTCTTAAAACAAGACACTTAGTAATAACTGCTGGGTCTAGAGTCTGTACATCTTAGACTATGCCAATTTACATTTCCATCTTATACATAAGAGATCCATTTTCCATTTTCCTCATGTGGTAGGATATTAATTGTGAATGATCTCTTACTTTCACCTGACTTAGCACTTTTCTAAGTAGTGGTGAGGTGTAGCAAATTTTTATGGGTTTTGCCATATTCTATTCTGATTCTGTGAATTTTCTGATGCCTGTTTTTCAACTGGATTGCTCTTTTTAATTTCTAAGAATTTTGTTGTTGTTGTTGTTGTTGTTGTTGTTGGATATAGCACGTGGTGAGTCATATGTATTAAAAATATAACTCTCAGGGGCGCCTGGGTGGCTCAGTTGGTTAAGCCCCTGCCTTCGGCTCAGGTGATGATCCTGGAGTCCCGGGATCGAGTCCCACATCGGTCTCCCTGCTCGGCAGGGAGTCTACTTCTCCCTCTGACCTCTCTCCTCTCATGCTCTCTCTCTCTCTCTCTCAAATAAATAAATAAAATCTTAAAAAAATATATAACTCTCAGTTTGTGGCTGGTCTTTTCACTTTTATTATGATGCCCTTGTCATATAGAAGTTATTTAATTTTAAAATGAAATTGTTTCTTTTCTTTTATGATGTTGGGGGGTTTTTGTGGCTTATGTAAGATAATTCTTGCCAATCCCAAGATTCAAAATAAAATAGCTCATTCTCATTTCAATTCTTAGCAGAAAATATATTCCTTCATTTGATTAAACTGTTTAAATTTTATTTCTCTCTCTCATTTTCCATTATTTAATAATTCCCTTGAATTATTTAGTTATTTCCCAAAGTGCTTTAAAGTAATTTGTATGAAAGATTCAATATAAAATAAAACTGTCCTGTTTTCAATGACAGTAAGTTGAATATAATCATTTGTTTCTGGACTCCATCCAAGTTTTACTTAATTTTGTATATAAGTTGTCTAAATGCAACTCAGCTATATTAATGGCTATTTCATAAAGCATTTCTTCATTAAGATTTAATAAGTGTTTGTAGAATAATAAAGAACTTTTGTTGACATTTTGTTACCATATATGTAAAATATCTGGCAACTATAGACATTTCAGAGTATATCTAAAAAGTTTACCTTGAGCAAAGCAAAACATTTTAAAAATATTTTAATTAAGATTTGGAAAGTGTGGTGCCCAGGAGAATGACAAAAACTGGATAGAACACATATATCAGAACTATACAAATGTCCCCAAATAACCTAGTTAATTTATTACTCTTACTGAAATACCCACATCCTTCTTTGAAATATCACAAGGTGAGATTTATAATTGGACATTTGTTAAGTGTGTATATCTATTGAGTTCCTGGACCCAATTCTAACATGTAGGGTCAGGGCCTCCAACAGAACATCAAGTAATTCTCAGACACCCTGAGAATTCAACCTATTTCTGACACTATCCAGAGATAGAATCAGATTCCACAGGTTAAGAGCATAGTTCCATAGGATTGACAAAACACTCCCACATTACTTCAGACCCCAGTTGCTAGCCTCGGCTCTTATCTGTACTTCTGACTGACTGGTTATAAAGGAGAGGTTCCCACAACCAACTCCTCGGGTTCGATTGATTTCTAGAGTGCCTCAGAGATTCCTGGGAAATAATTACTTACTAGATCACCAGTTTACTCTTCAAGGATATAATTCAGGAGTAGTCAGGTGGAAGATATGTATAGGGCAAGGTATGGGGAAAGGGTATGCCGTTTCCACACCCTCTCTAGGTGTGCCACCCCTCTAGCACCTTCATGTGTTCACCAACCTAAAAGCTCTTCAACCTGTCCTTTGGGGTTTTGTGGAGGCTTCATTACATAGCACTGATGAAATTATTGGTCACTGGCAATCGATTCAACCTCCAGGCTCTCTCTCCTCCCAGGAGGTGGGGGATGGGACTGAAAGTTCCAACCGTCCAATCACATGTTCTCCTGACAACCAGCCCCTCATCTTTAGGTAGGGTACAAAAGTCACCTCACTAACCTAAGAAAAACATCTTTAAACTCTTATCACAGGAAATTCCAAGGGTTTTATGAACGGTGACCCAGGAACCTTGGACATAGGCCAAACACATATCAATACATATAAATCCATATCACAGTAGAGACAGAATAGGTGATCTTAGTGTGAAAATATGTGACATATCTTCTCTGATATGCTAATATGTATTGCTAAAAACAGGCCTAAAATTGAGTTGCTTATGCTAAGCTCCACATAACCAAATCAAGGCTTAACTTAATGACACTTCTGGCTCTCCTAGAAATGGAATCTTTTTTTTTTTTAATAGATTTTTATTTATTTATTTGTCAGAGAGAGAGAAAGACAGTGAGAGAGGAAACACAAACAGGGGTAGTGGGAGAAGGAGAAGCAGGCTCTCCGTTGAGCAGGGAGCCCGATGCGGGGCTCAATCCCAGGACCCTGGCATCATGACCTGGGCTGAAGGCAGATGCTTAACCAACTGAATCACCCAGGTGCCCCTAGAAATGGAATCTTAAACCACTGAAGGGGCTAAGGGTAGGCAGCCCCAAGATGGGACATTTTGGTGTGAAGATTATTTTGAGTTAAAAGAAATAACACGGAAGACATGGGGAGATGGAGAGGAGAAGGGAGTTGAGAGAAATTGGAGGGGGAGATGAACCATGAGAGACAATGGACTCTGAAAAACAATCTGAGGGTTTTGAAGGGGCGGGGGGTGGGAGGTTGGGGGAGCCTGGTGGTGTGTATTATGTAGGGCACGTATTGCATAGAGCACTGGGTGTGGTTCATAAACAATTAATTTTGTTACACTGAAAAGAAATTAAATTTTTAAAAAAAGGAAAAAAAAGGAATAAAACCCAGCAGAATCAGGAAAATTTCTTTACCTCTTCTTCAACTGCCTAAAAAGAATTTAGAGAACCTACTCCAGGAAGAGAAACTACCTTCATGGGTAACTATATTGTACCATGAACTAGGCATGGTAGACAGGGAGGAACGTAGCAAGATCTGCTTCATGAAGTCCTCTATATCCCCTTGTTTCTGGATGGTCCAGCAAACATTCACCAAACATTTACCTTTTTCATCTTCCTATGGATTGTATTCCTTCCCTTTAAAGTCCCAGACCCATATTCCCTACTCCTTAGTTCAAGATGCCATACATAATATACCTCATTTTGCCTGATTATCTTTGGAATTTCCACGTCTATGTGGACTCCTTATAAGTATAAAATTAAATTTGATTTTCTATTAATCTGTTTTATTATTCTTAGTCCAGCTAAAAGACTTTGAAGGGCAGGGGATATTCTTCCTATTAGGAATTGGCTGATCGGTCTACGGCCATACCACCCTGAACAGGCCCGATCTCGTCTGATCTCGGAAGCTAAGCAGGGTCGGGCCTGGTTAGTACTTGGATGGGAGGAATTGGCTGATCAGTGCTAGTTAAGTCATAGGTTGCCTGACAGACCACTGCCATCCTCTAAAGGAAAGTGACCTTGGAATAACCAGCCCACATTTTTGGTCCAGTGTAATTCCCTTATTTCTGCTCCCTTCTAACTATAAAAGTCTTACATTCTGTACTTCTCCTAAGAGCTCCTTTCTATCTGTCAAACTGGATGCTGATCAATTTGTGAATCATTGAATAAAGCCAATAAGATCTTTAAACTCCACTCAATTGAATTTTGTTTTCTAACAGTATTATTCATTCATAAAAAGTGATTTAGAACAGAGTCTGCAATATAAGAATTTTTCTCTTAAACTTGAGATTTAGAACTCATAAAGAATAAATTTGATCAGGGGCGCCTGGGTGGCTCAGTGGGTTAAAGCCTCTGCCTTCAGCTCAGGTCATGATTTCAGGGTCCTGGGATCGAGCCCCACATCGGGCTCTCTGCTCAGCAGGGAGCCTTCTTCCCCCCCCCTCTCTCTGCCTGCCTCTTTGCCTACTTGTGATCTCTGTCAAATAAATAAATAAATAAAATCTTTAAAAAAAAAGAATAAATTTGATCAAATGTATGTGGTTTACCCAAGTAAAGAAGTCCATTTTTTGCTGAGAGTCCTTCTCTTTTTTAAAAAATTTATTATTCACATCTTATTCTTTTGAATGAGGTATGATGACCACTAAAATTAACTCTTATTACAGCTGTAAATACAGTGGCAAGGTATAGAATGATCTATTAAAATATTTTCTGAAACTTAGCAGTGAAGTGATACATTTACTAGGTATTATTTACATTGTTAAACTCTAACAGTTCTTCAACAATTTGAATAACTAAATAATGATATGGTTTGCCATATGTTTCCATTTAATGAAGCCTTGTATTGATACTTAAATACTTCATTAAGTCATAAGCTGCCAAAATAAGTAGTTTTTCTCTTGTCATAAATGTGACATGGTTTAACTAAGAAGTCTTGTCATTTTAAAAATTAAGAATGCTTTTATTCTGCATATGTTATAAGCAACATCTCAATATTTCAGATTTAGATACAAAACATTTTTAGGAGGCTGACATTGTAGTTTGGGAATTTTTGTGCACAATTTTCTTGTCAGTAGAAGGTTGTATGAGTTGTTAAAACTATCATTTCATCATAAACTAAACAAAGTTTATATGCAATTTTCAAAAGCTTCTTGAAGTGACACCTGTTTCATTAATAATAATAAGCTAAAAAAAAACCCTAGTCTAAGCTGTAAACACCAAATAAAAAACTGTAATTTCACCAAAATCATATTTTTTCAAGGCAGCAAGTTACCCTGAAAATGACAAGTTCAGAAAATGACGAGTTCAGATATTCTGAAAACACATGTGGCTTGGTACAGTAATATCGGATTTTGCCTTTCTACCTTTTCAATGAAATACCTAAGACCGACTTGATATAGTCATAATGCTTAATTGGTATGTGAGGTCTAACTGGTGTTTATCTTGAGCAAAAATAAAGCTTTTAAATCTTTATATATTATTTTTTAGGAGAAGAGTTGGGATGAGAGAAAGTTCAGGAATGAATAAGTAATTATTTCAAGGTCGATTCATTAGATATGACTGCTCTTAAAGAAAATTAAGGGACGGTTGATTATATGCAACAATGGACAAAGCAGTGTGTTTTTGTAAACCTTGGTTTGCAAAATAAATGAGGCACTGCTATGTTTCTATACTTGAGCATTAATGCATTTGTATTATAACGAATATATTTGAACATACAGAAAGTGTTACTTGAGTGGTAACTGGGTGGCTCAGTATGTTAAGTGTCCAACTGAGCTTCTGGCTCAGGTCAGGACCTCAGGATTATAGGATGAAGCTCTGCATCAGGCTCTGTGCTCAGCTCAGAGTCTGCTTGTCCCTCTCTCTCTGCTCCTCCTCTCCCTCTCCCACTGCCACCCCTCTTCCCACATGCACACACAAGCGCATGCTCTCTTTCTCTCTCTAAAATAAACAAATAAATAAACAAATACCTTTTAAAAGTATAATGGAATATTACTCAGCCATCAGAAAGGATGAATACCTACCATTTACATGAATGTATACAAATCAAAACAGGACATGAAACAACCAATACAACAGCCACAATATGTAAGCCAAACAAAACACACTTAGAGTTTAAATTTAGGTCTAAAGTCCACCAATTTTTAACCCCTGCCACAGAGCTTTCCACTTCATACAACCAGAAATCAATAAAAAAGTTATCACTATAACACTATATCAAATGCTCTTTTCAATATACTATTCATTTACATTATATTAAATAATTTTCATTTTTCCTACTTTTTTTTTCTCTTTTTCAGTTTCCTTTCTTTCTATACCCCAGGGTCTAAAAGACTCATCAACTATAAAAATAAATGACAAACAATGGTGGGAAAAAAGCAACATTCTTTTGAATAGCTATTAACATGTTTCTCAGTAAGAGTCAAATAGGATTCTTATGAAAAGATCACAGAATGGTATCTCGAGTACTTCAGTTTCTTTGTTTCATTTGTAGAAACTGAAGGTTTGTCAGCAAAGCCACTTAAGACAGTAAACTCTGAATGTAGCTATCCATTAGATCCATTAGAATTACCTGGTTTTGGGATGCCTGGGTGGCTCAGTTGGTTAAGCGGCTGCCTTCGGCTCAGGTCATGATCCCAGCGTCCTGGGATCGAGTCCCACATCGGGCTCATTGCTTGGCAGGGAGCCTGCTTCTCCCTCTGCCTCTGCCTACCACTCTGTCTGCCTGTGCTCGCTCTCTCTCTCTCTGACAAATTAAAAAAAAAAAAAAAAAAAAAGAATTACCTGGTTTTAAAACTATGGCTCCACCTTTGTTGATTCCAGTTCAGTAGGTTGGAAGTAATTTCCAGAATACATACTTTAAGATGTTGTTAGCTAATTCTAATTTAGAACTACTGGTCTAAGGCCTTGGTTATATACAAGGTGGTCCACCCACGAGCTACCTGACAGTTTAGAAATGCATAATCTGAGGCTTTCACCATAGATTTAAAATCAGAATCTGATTTTCACAAGGTTTCCAGGTGTTTCGTGTGAAAGTTAAACTGTCAGGTACCCTGGATTAAAAAATCAAGAAACCCTTTTGGAGCTAGATAGCCTCTTACTAGGACTATAAATAAGACTTGCTCCTGTTAGATTCCAAAGGTGACCAGAGACTGCCTAAAGAGGACTAAAAGATAACCAAGTCTTGAGACTGGCATTGACCCCAGAAAGCATACAATGAAAAATGATACCTGTCACAGATCCAGATTATTCAAATCAATATAGTTAACATCTTCTCTTCCAATGGAGACAACTATATGAGAAGCCAAATCATAATCAGAAGAAATTTAGAGGATCTCACCCAAAGTTATTAAATGAGGATAGCTAAAGGAACTTTTCTAATGTAGCCACTGAATGAGAATAATTCCTCCAATGAAAATTTCTCTTCTTCTGGGGCACCTGGGTGGTTCAGTGGGTTAAAGCCTCTGCCTTCGGCTCAGGTCATGATCCTGGGATTGAGCCCTGCATCAGGCTCTCTGTTCCGCAGGTAGCCTGCTTCCTCTTCTCTCTCTGCCTGCTTCTCTGCCTACTTGTGATCTCTATCAAATAAATAAATAAAATCTTTAAAAAAAAAAAAAAGAAAATTTCTCTTCTGGACATTGTAAACTGTGTAGCAGCAAAGTTCTCTACCTATCCCTCATTGTCTGTGTACTCTTCCATTCATCTTCTGTGGATATTTTCATTTCTATGTCTTTACCTATATAATTTAATACTCTTTTCTGGATTATATTTAATAGTGATGGTTCTGCCTGTTAAAGATGCTTACAATTACTGACTGCTACTCAACTGTCAGGCATTATTTCATTTAATATTATTGTTTCCAGTTTTTGGTTGAGAAAATAAAAAAATATAGAGATAAGTAAATTGCCCATTTTTCATAGTTAGTAAGTGATGGAGCTCAGCATTCAAGCACAGGCTTTTCTGAGTCTAGGCCCATAAAGCATAGCTGTGGCAAACTCTTGTATTACCAAGTGTAGAATTACCTCAGATCATCTGAATGAAAGAAACACTTACTTATTTTGCATTATACATTTAACTCAGTGCTTTGGGGGCTGGTCACATTTCACCTGGGTGTTGTTTCTATAGTTTAAATTACATTTTTCATTATGCCAATATTTTGGGGAAATTCTTCAGTGTAATTCTCAAGTACTAATAATTATTACCTTTTCCAAGGTTACTAAATGCTTACAAAATATTTATTTAGTAATGCTTTTGGTTGGATGAAGACATAAAGAATCTCAATAATTGGGCAAAATGAAAAGAATGCGATTAAGTTACTTCAGATTTATTTTTATTACTCTCCTCTTTGTGCTGTTGAGTTTAGCAATGAGGAATTTTAAAGAAGAGATCAGTGGTGGATAATTAACTATTCTCTATTTTCTTGATTCTGGGTTTTAAAAAATATGTTCTCAGCAACACAAATATTAATTAGATGCTAATTAATAATTTCACCCATGAAACATTTACAAAACAAATATGCAAATCCTCATAAACCAACTTGCACTCTAGTGATGATTAGGCTATCATTATATGCAGGAGCAATTCTGATGAATGCATAAGATTTTAAGAGTATTACCTAATGCTAATATAGTGAAAACTTGAAACATTTTTTTCCTGTTTTTGTTTCTCTCTGTAGTTCATGAGGATGACAATACATTTCTAAGACTCATATTTAAACTACCTCTATACGTTATGATTTCATCTAATCTTTAAAATTTTGTTACCAATTTGATTTATGTCAATGGTTCTTTACATTTTTGGTTCATGAACTGCTTTCAGAATATAATGAAAGTTGTAAACCATTGAACAATAAGTTATGTACTGTCCACGTAAACAGAATTTTCTGCACAACACAGTTAGTTCAGAAGCTCCTCTAAACTCATACATGGATTTCACATATATAGCCTCTGATATAGATGGGAATTAGGAGATCTGTTCTAGTCTTAGTTTTACCACTAATGAGATATATGATCATCAATTTACATTATATATTAGGGTATATGATTCTTGATCCATAAAATTAGCTAATTGTTAAAGTACTCTCCACCTCTAAGAAAATGAATACTAAACTTACTTTTAAATGTGGATATAGTGATTGCTTTTTTAAAAAATAAATTTATCAACTTAGATTCCAGATGAATATTATCTTTTATAGTGCTCACCTTGGGAGGTTATCTGTTTACTCAAGGGATAATGCAACATCATTCAAAAGAGGAAACAGTGCTCAAAATATTTTTTTTAAAGATTTTATTTATTTATTTGACAGACAGAGATCACAAGTAGGCAGAGAGGCAGAGAGAGAGGAGGAAGCAGGCTGTCCGCAGAGCAGAGAACCCGATATGGGGCTCGATCCCACGACCCTGGGATCACGACCCGAGCCAAAGACAGCGGCTTTAACCCACTGAGCCATCCACGCGCCCCTCAAAATATTTTAAAAATCATCTTTTGCAATTGCCAGCCATAGAAGCATTTTATAATACAGTATCATGAAAACATTTTGCAGGGATTCTTTGAATCACCACTAAAAATCACTCCAGAAAACTGATGCTGGGCAAGATTCCCAATATTGTTTCAATAATAAAGATGTGTCCATGACAGAATATGGACCCATAAATTTGATATCACTCACAGGAGAAATCTGGATTGTATTATAAGCACAGAGTTTCTAAACAATTGTATGCTAGTAGTCAGAGGACAACTGAATTTTAATTAATTCCTTTCTGTTCTATGGCAGGCTTTCAACTAGATGCTCTTCACTTACTCAAACCACTATAACTGTATTAATGGGAAAACACCTTATTAGTGGGAATTATTCTTACTCCCATTTTGCAGACAAGAAAACTGAAGCTCAAAAAGATTAAATAAATTGCTAAGGTTTCGTTTTTTCTATTTGAAAGAACACTATAGGGAATGTTGGAAGAAGATGTATCCTGCATGGAAAGACAAGAAAATTATGAGCTTCATTTTGGATATGTTGTTAAGACATCCAAACATTTCCAACTAACTATGGGATATCTTATGTGGGATGTGTTGACATACACGGCTGTGAAGGCTATTGTTTTTGTCTAGTCAACCTCTTCTCCCTCTCCTGGTAACAGTGCCTACTTTTCCTCTTATTGGGTAAGGACACAATAACTGAAACAACAACAAAAAATCACTCACATTCCTACCCCCAAATATTGTTGCAAAAATGGATATTGATCCAGGCAGAACCAGTCAGGTCCTTCCTCACTAATTCTTCTGCTGTAGCCAAGAGGAAAGAGTGCCCTTTCCCTACTTTATCATTGAAGCAATAAAGTCACCATCACAAAACTGCGGTAGCCACGTCTCCACTCTGAAAAAAGTAAGAAAATGAAGATAACTACCATAAAGGTCCCACTGTAAATCCCAAAATCTTCCCAAATTTACGTGATTCTGGAAGGTGTTCCTTTGAGTCTTTGCTGTACTTCAGTTTTTTCCAATAAATTCCCTTTGTTGTTTAAGTCAATTTGTACTCTGGTTCTGTCACTTACAGTCAAAAGTGTCCTAACTAAACACTAAACTCTAGAGTTTCTTCTTTCATTTCCCAGTGGAGGTTAGCTAGATGATTTCCAAAGACACAGTGGCTCCCTGCCTTCAGCTGACTATGCTCTAAGTCATTTCATTGTTTTCAAAATCCAAACCCACCCTCAAGGGAAATAGTTTGACACTAACTATCCAGCTATCCCAGGAAAGAAGAAAAGTCTTTTTTTTTTTTTTTTAATTTGTTCAGGCTGGGCCTTTTATTCCTGTGACTTATTCATCTTTATTTAAAAGCAAAACACAGATAACATGGTTGGAATAACTATAATATACCAAGTGACTACATTCAAAGGGGTAGCATTCATTTCCATCGATTTGCTACCTTGTTGATTAAATTTGACTTAAAATTGAAGATTCTGAAACCAATATGACCCTATATGTTAACTAACTAGAATTTAAATAAAAACTTCAAACAAAAAAATTTAAAAATAAAATTGAAGGAAAAAAAGATATAAATCAGACAACACATTAGGCGCATTTTATATTTTATTCTTTTCCATCCCTCTTCTTTCTGTGTATGTATGTGCATGTATGTGTCTGTGAGTATTTATTAAGTATGTAGGCATGTATATAATTTTTACATTTTTCTTACTTTAGGTTTACACTCTTTCACTTTAAGTTTTAAGTATTAACCTTTAAGTACCTTTCTAGAAATCACTCAACTAAAATTAACTATCCCTATTTAAATCTTTTCAAGCTCTTACAAATTATTTCTAGATTAAAAATATTTTTCTAATTTCTTCTCTTTAGTTACTGAAACCTATTTATTATATGTATACATTGAACTTTGGAACAGATTTTTAAAATTGTGATAGAAGTTTAACATTGTCAGCTTTATCACTCATACTTTGATAAAAATGTCCTTTGGATTTTCACACTTCTAAAATTTCCCTTAATATGCTTTAACTTCATTATAAGACTCTTCTATCATCAACTCTATTTCATGAGCACTCTGTCTTAGATACTAACCATATCAACAGGTTCTAATTATCCTTGTTAACACTTGTTTCTTTGTCTTCCAGGGACACTGCCATAATGTGGGTGGAGTGCACTTTGCTTACAATGCATCTCAACTTTCTGATTGTCATGCATGCAGCATCTACTTATCTATCAATCTCCTATTTATTTGAATTACAGACAGCTTGCATTTGAAAAACAGAAGGTATGATATATAAAATACTTTTTTCTCAGTATGAGCATTAAACCACCTCCATAGCATAAACAGAAAATTACTGGATGGGATTTGGTTAAAAAGAATCAAGAGTGAGATTCAGTAAATGCACAAGGGGCTAACACTTAGGAGAAAAAATAAATAAAAGAAGAGTAACAATATACTTAGAGGCATATCTAGCCTAGATCTCTGCCTTTGGAATAAAAAATAATTTATAGGCTCCTTATCCCTTACCTAATTAAGTCAAACTTTTAAGCAAGGTACTGAGTCACTGACATAAGCTTCCTTTCTTGTTCTATCTCCTACTGAACCCAATCTCAGACAAACTTCTTAAACACGCTTTATGCTTTCTTTCCTGTTTATCTTTGTTAATGTGGTCCCATTTCCCAGAAAAATTTCACTCTGCCAAACTGCCAGACTTCAGAAATATCTACAAGTTTACCTTTACAGTATTTTGATACTTTCTCTATATTCAAACATGCTTTCCTGAGAATAAAAAATGAGATTGAAATGGAAAGTAAGCAAGAGAAGTGAAATTTTAACACTAGTAACACTTGGTGTCTTTCTTACTCAATTAGATACATTCTGCTTTGTAGTAGAAGTTGGTATATAAGCCTTATCTCATATCATTGGGTCTATTCATTATTTTTCTTTTTTCCAAAGACATTTAAGATAACATATAAAATAAATGACTTTTATTTTGTCTTGTTTTCAGTTATTTATTTATTTTAATAGATAGACGAGAGCCTTTCAGGGGAAGTATAGAGATGAAAGCCCAAATCTTATTCCTCCCTTTCCATTGAAATTATCCAGAGTAATAGCATGGGAGAAAATCAAGGAAGAGGACTGTCATAGATGGGAAAGGATACCATCTATATGACCCAAATATTCCTAAGAAATTCTTTCAGATCTAATACATATGAGTCTAGTTAAATTGTGATTATCAAGGACATTTAAGACCTCTCCTTGCTAAAATTTATCTGGTTCACTAGACAAATGGAACAGGCTGCCCTGAGAAAAAGAAAATAAAATCTATTGATCAGGAGGAACAGTATTGCGGATGAGAGTGGGTTTGATTATTTCATCTGGATTCTTTGCTTCCCAAATCAGCTCTTAGAAAATCAGCACTAAAGCAGACCTGTGTTCACAGAGCAGGTATCTGCATCATAAAACCAGCACAGGGATATGCACTAGCATACCTCTAACTTGTTGCAATGTATACAGACAGGTAGGGCTTAGAAATGACAGTGGGGATGGGGCCCCTGGGTGGCACAGTCAGTTAAGCATCCATTTGATTTTGGCTTAGGTCATGATCTCATGGGTCCTAAGACTGAGCCCAGTACCGGGCTTTGTGCTCAGCGGGGAGCCTGCTTAGGTTTCTCTCTGCCCCTTGCTTAGTTCTCTCTCTTTCTCACATAAATAAATAAATCTTAAGAAACAACAAAAAAAAAAAGAAGTGAGGGTGGGCACTGAGGCAGAAGGAGACCACACTATTTAGGTAAATATTTTTTGCTGCTCTGTATCAGTTGCGTGTCAAAGATTTTCTTCAATATCTATATATTAGTTACCCAAAGAGAAAGCAGTGTTGTGAATAACAAAAATAGTATGAAAAGTCACTTAGTGAGCCTGTTTTGGAGGGCCAGGACAAATATAAATATGGGTAAAAATAAGGATATACATCAGACTCATCATTATTATCAATAAATGAGACAAAACAGAAGGGACATGCTGAAGAGTCCAGCTGGTAATGCCCACTTTTGTACAGCTTGGTAGTTGTAGTTTGGCTTCCAAGGTAGCAGACTTGGTCATGCCAGTTATGTCATACAGATTCATGGTCAAGATCAAGTGAAAATATTTCCATTGGCCATGAGGGTAATAAAAGAAACTGCTCCTACTTTATCTCTATCAAACCTCAAGACTATACATAGTTCTACTCTAATAGAAGTAAATAAACGAAAACAATAAACAAGTTGATGCCTATATCCCAAATCTGCAAAATACGTGAAGGTAAACATAGCAGTCTGGTTATGGTAGGAAAATATTTTCTAAAAATACTTAGTACAGGAAGGAAAAGAACATTTGGTATTAAAAACTTTGCTTTATATAAAAAAATCAATAAAACATACCCCTCTGAAATAAGATAAAGTTGAGAGAATAAGGAAATAGTGCTGAAGTAAACTACATACTTGCTTCTCCTGTAATCCATTCTTTGTAGCTATATTTTTCATTTCTGTCTCCATCTTCCTTCCCTCTCACCTCCACTCAGCCATTTACTTTCAGGGAAGCTAATTCTATCTTTGAGTATAGGCATGTGGCTGATGCTTCAGGCCCGGCTTTACTAAAGCAATTTTATGTCCAGGATATAGATGCTGTTTTGGGTGGGCTCAGGGCTGGCTTCATAGCCGGCAACCTGTGCAGTTACATAGGGTCCCTGTGTTCAGAAGGGACTTGCACTAGGCCTAACACCCTGTTGTTGCCATCTTTTTTTTTTTTTTAAGATTTTATTTATTTATTTGACAGATAGAGAGCACAAGTAGGCAGAGAGGCAGGCAGAGACAGAGGGGGAGGCAGGCTCCCTGCTGAGCAGAGAGCCCGATGCGGGGCTCAATCCCAAGACCCTGGGATCATGACCTGAGCCGAAGGCAGAGGCATTAACCCACTGAGCCACCCAGGCGCCCTGTTGTTGCCATCTTGCAATTCTGAATTCTACATTTGAATTTGTGTTTTGCAAGTCAAGTCAATGAGACAATGAAGCATGTGCAGGAGCAGAGGAGATACCTGCCCTAAGTGTGGCTGCCACTAGTTGAATATAGCATTTACAGTGGCTTATGAGCTGAGCACAGAATGCCAGCGGTCCCACGATGTGTGGGAGTTCAGCAAGTCTCGAATTTAGTACAAGGTGTTTTCTATCTACAATTGAGTGATAACACTGACAACCCCAAGAGGCCATGCTTTCCATTTAAACCAGACTTTGCTCCAAACAGAAAGAAGACAGAGGAGTTCTAAGAAATGATTAAGCAACTCATCATTTCTTTTCTCACTCATGTAACTTCTCTTATTAGCCAACTACTTACATTAAAATGATGATACAAAAAAAGAAATTAGAAATATAGAACAAGTCTTTCAGTCCCTTCCTTTCTTCCTTATGAATACACTGAAGGTAGAATGATGGTACAGTGTATATATAGAAAGAGCAAGGGAAAAAAATAATGAGAGAGAGAGAGAAACTAACCAAGAAACAGACTCTTAACTACAGAGAACAAACTGATGGTTACCAGGAGGGATGTAGGTAAGGGGATGGGTGTAATAGGTGATGGGGATTATGGAGCATACTTGGGATCAGCAGTGGGTGATGTATGGAAGTACTGAGTCACTATATTGTACACCTGAAACTAATTCAACACTGTATGTTAAATATACTGGAATTAAAATAAAATTAATTTTTAAAAGATTAAAAAACGAACTAAAACAAAAACATTGGTTTTGTGCAAGTTTTGACAGTACTGGTAAGAATACAATATGCATACAAATACCACCTAGAAATTATGCAGCTTTGGTGATTCTGCATGAGTTAAATACTACTCTGCTTGCATTGAAGACTGGCATCGCACAATATAAAGATGAATGGTAAAAATGCTTACTAATAATTTATAATTTTTATTTTTATTTACATAGAATCACATTCAATAGCAAATATAAATCACTGTGATAAATCAAGTAAAGACTACAGGAAAAATGAAAAAGCTTTATATTTTACCATACTTAATAGCATTTTAAAATGACTTCTGAGCTCTTCATTTTCATTTTGCACTGAGCCCCACAAATTACATATCCAGTATTCGGTAGGGAAGCATATAATGCAATTTGGGACAAGAAGATTGTAGATGATGTTTGCTAAGAGCCACCAAGAAATATGTTTTTTGCCTTCTGAGTGTTTCTAGAAGAGACGCAACTTCTCTCTCTTTGGACATATAGCTGTAGAAATGTTGGGAAATACTGAGACCCTAATTAGGATTTACCCTTGGATGAAAGTTACACTATTGGAGGGTAGGAAAGAAATGAGGCTTTTGAGTCTTTCAATAACAACAATAAATACCTGTTGAATGGAAGACTAAATGAAGTCAATAAATCTTAAAAAGTTTGAGTAGGGTTTTTTAAAATATAATTCGTTAACCGCTATTGTATAAGACTTAGATGAAAAGAGAGCTAGATATAAGTCAGAGATAATTTAAATACAGAACTAGGAAAAAATTAGAAAATATTGTGCAGAAAATAAAATGGTATGACGGAATCAGAAATTGCATTAAAATAATAAAAGGAAAAATCCACAAGCTGGATAAAGCAAATCAATATTGCAAACAAACCTGAAGTGCTATCTGCAGATGCAGAGAATGGTACAAGTTTAAAACAATGAGAGAAGGTTGATACAAAGGGTAGGTAACAGTTATCCAACATATTTATGATACCTTTTCTAACAATAATCTAAAATATTCTAAGGGCAAGAAAGAGCCAAATCCTTTCAAAAGAATTAATCAAGTTATAAGCAAAATTAGTAAAATAGGTTAGCTCTTGAAATAACCTGATGATATTTTACATATCAAGAAGAAAGAAAGAATGTGCAAGCCTCAAAGCAGAGAAAACAGATTATCTTCAAAAGAAGTAAAATCAAGCTACTCAGATTTCCCTTGCCAATAGTAAATGTCAGAAAACAGTGGAGCAATATAAAAATAGTCTTGAGGAAAAGAGTTACGGTTCAAGATTCCTAAACTCAGCCAAGTTGTGATTAGTATATGAAGTCAACACAAACATACACTTCCATATATAAGACTCAGAAAGCTTTCTATCCATAGACTTCCTAAAAAATATTTTTCAAAAATGCAACTGAGCTGACCTAACAATGAATCAATATAACTAGTGTCCCCAAGTTCTTTAAACTTTAGGATTACCATTCCTATTAATGCTCAACTACATATTTTTGGAGATTTAACCCAAAGAATGAGGGAAGATAATGTTCTCCCAAATATTTCTTAGGAAAAAACAAAGGATTTGTTTTATTAACTTACTCCCTTTGAACTGTAGCTCTGGTGATCTCTTTACCATAACTACATGGTATCCCAGATTTTGGCAATCCGATTTATTTCAAAATATGAATACAATTTTTTTTAATTTCCCAAGCTTTTGCCAGCATAAGATTATTACTCAAATGTACTGACTAATAAAATTTACTGAGGACTTAAGGGCTTCATAAAAGAAAGAAAACACAAAAGAAAATCTAAGTGAAATAAGACAAACAGAGAAAGTCAATTATTGTATGGTTTCACTTATTTGTGGAACATAAGGAATAGCATGGAAGACATTAGAAGAAGGGAAAAATGAAAGGGGAGAAATCGGAATGGGAGAAGAACCATGAGAGACTATGGATTCCAGAAAACAAATGGAGGGTTTTAGAAGGGTGGGGGATGGGGGGATGGGTGAGCCTGGTGATTGGTATTAAGGAGGGCACGGATTGCATGGAGCACTGGGTGTTATATGCAAACAATAAATCATGAAACACTACATCAAAAACTAATGATGTACTGTATGGTGACTAACATGACACAGTAAAAAAAAAAAAAACCACACAAAAAAAAAAACAAAAAAAGAAAACCTACAATCCACATAGATATCTGTTCCTAAATTCCACTGTCCAGTCCCCACAGGATCTGTGTCCCAGGCCTGCCCCTATGTTGCTAGGAATCTTCTCACCACAAATATTAGCCTAAAATCTGTTCTTATTCTGCATGTTGTAAGGCTCAGCCCCTCTCTCACTTTATATTTTAATCTAGAAAACCAAAATATCAGTTAACAATAACGTCAGTACCTAAGGACAACTACTCTTAGTGTTTATTATTCATTCATTCAATCATAAAATAATTTTTATTTTTATTTTTCAAACTTGCCCTTTATCTTCTACAGCCTTCTTTTGGCCCAGATAGTGAGTCAATATTTTTTCTCCAAACAGTAAAAGTGTCCTTACCAAATAAGTATATTTGTATTTAGACCTTTAGAAATAATACACACACACACACACACACACACACACACACACCCTACAGGTTCCTAATTAGATTTTCTTTACTGAGCTCAAAGTTACCTGTACAAAGAGATTCTCTCAAAGTTGTGGCTCATGTTCAAAACACCTCTGCTTTTACAGTCTTCCAAGACAGTACATAAATTAAAAAAATAAATAAATAACCAAACCTATCTGAATTCTACTCTACTTTGGCAATGTGATCCAAAGAAGATATTTCCTCCCCACCCTAATAAACTATAAGAATAAACGCTCTTCTTTTTTCATCCATTATAAAGAATTCAAGAAAGTTTACAGTATTTCAACTATTTTTGTCATTATAAATAATGCTGGCACAAAGAAATCATTTTATTTCTTTGCATTGATAAACACAGAACGCAGATTTAAGTTTGTAGTTTTAGAACTACTAGGAAAAAGGATGTATATTTTTCAGTAGAGAAAAACAAAGGAAGTGTGATCCTTAGCAAATACAGAAACATCAAGAGACCATTATAAACAAAAAGGACAAGATAAGATGACATATCAGCTATAACAAAAATCTTCCGAATAGGGTAAAAATTAAAACCCACTTCTGGCCTGTTTGTGTCCATTATACTAATAATCAGTAACAGACAAAAAAGAAAAAAACAAACAAGAAAAATAAGTAGGAAAATGACCTAAACTACAATGTGTCTGCATTAGGAGTATGTAGCAGTTAAAAAGAATTTGGTTATGTTACATATTCTATGCATTCAAACATGGAATGTTCTTTAAGACATAGTAAATTAAAAAAATCAAAATATGATATCTATGGCATACTTTTACTTATTTCAAAAAAACAAAACTGTGTATTTCATATGTAAGCAAATATATAAAGAATTTATATCCCATTCAGAGAGATGACAGATGTTCAGAGGGACTAGAACTAAGTGGGATTCAAGGGGGCTTTCATTGGATATGCATGGTTTTTATTTTTTACAGAAAGAATATAAGAGTATATATATATGTATATATATGAGTATATTTAAACTTAGAAATACATTAAACATTTTTAAGTAGGAACAACAATGCCTTTTATTGCTTGAATTAGAAGACTCATTATTTTAAAATGTTATTGTAGGCGTGCCTGGGTGGCTCAGTGGGTTAAGCCTCTGCCTTTGGCTCAGGCCATGATCCCGGGGTCCTGGAATCAAGCCCCACATCGGGCTCTCTGCTCAGCAGGGTGCCTGCTTACCCCCCTCTCTCTACCTGCCTCTGCCTACTTGTGATCTCTGTCTCAAATAAACAAATAAAATCTTTTAAAAATAAATAAATTAAAATAAAATAAAATGTTATTGTTTCTTCCAAATTATAAATTAATGTAATTCCAATCCAAATAATAACATGACTTTTTGTCTTACATTTACATTGTTTCTATTTTTTTTTTACAGTTAAAAATATCTATAAATTATTCTCATTGACCCTTGACTCTGGAAAGATGACTTGACAATGAATTCTCTAACATGGAACTTCAAGTGTAATATTACCCCAATAGGAAATCTTCCTTTCATGCTCAAACAATAGCTGCTCCTGTGATAAATGGAGGAGGTGTCTTTTTCTCAAATTATCTATTGTTAGAGATGAAACTTTGTGCTAAGTGAGCATCTTTATCTCTTTGGTACAAATTCTGTGCCTTTCACCAGTAGGTGGTTTGTTTTGTTTTTTAATTCTGTCTGTATTGTCTTCAACAATTTAAAAGGTATGTTTTCTCTTCCCACATCAATTTTTCATCTCTATTTTCATTTAGAGGCAAAATAATATATTTTATCCCACTCAGTAATTTTCCGGATATATAGCAATAAAGTATGTTCTCTCACTTAGTACTTCTAAGAAATACAGGCAACATAATTGAATCAAGAGATTTGATGAAAAAAGCAGTAGGTCTTACCTTTCTATTAAAGAAGTAGAATGACCATTTGACTGATGAACTGGGGAGAACTGATCTTGTGTCACGATATCAAGGGAATGTTAAGAAGAGTATTAGGAAGCAGACATGGGTTCAGGTCCAAGATGGTGATGAAGGAAGATCCTGAACCTACCTCCTTCCAGGAACACATCTACAGCTACATATGGAACAATTTCCTCTAGAAAAAAAAAGAAAAATAGAATAGGGAAGGCTGAGAAACAATCTTGCCATAATTTCCCCCACCTTGCATTGTGGCCTTTAAGTCTTGCACTTGAGAGGCATCCCCAAAATGTTTGGCTTTGAAGACCGTAGGGACTTGCACCCCAGATATCCATCATCTTTGGTGAGCTGAGGTGAGGGATGGCTATTAAAGGGCCCGTTCACAGACTCACTGGTCCCAGGGCTCAGCACAAAAGCAGCCCTTTGAAAACCCAGACTTTATGTGAAAGAGGCTCACTTACTAATTTTACACCATCAGACAGAGGGAGAGGGGATACTCTCTGGGGAAAGAGGCTGATGGATGCCAACTTTGCACTTCCTGTCTGCCTTGTTAAAGCTGGTGGGTGCCATCTCTTTTCCCCTTTTCTCTTTTTTGGCAGGTGCTGTCATCACTGTCCCCATCTATATCCCTCCAGATGGAGGGCACTATCCTAACACTCTCCCTTGCCACACTACAGATTGCCAGTGTCTCCCAGAAAGGAGCTTATATATTCATCTGGAACCCCAGTTACTATGACGGCTGCCCAGGGCAGACCTTCAGATTTCCTGGTTCTGGTGGCCATTGGAGTTTACACTTATGGTCCCACAGGACTGTATGTATTTGCATGTTTTATTTAAATAAATTTTTATTCAAGTGTAATTAACATGTAATGTTATATTAGTTTCAGGTGTACAACATAATAATTCAACAGTTCTATACATTTCTCAGAGCTCAGTAAGGTTAAGTGTACTCTTAAACTTCCTTTTTTTTTTTGAGAGAGAGTGGGGGAAGGGCAGGAGAGGTAGAGAGAGAATCATAAGCAGGCTCCACCTCCAGCACAGACCCTGATGTGCAGCTCAATTTAACAACCCTGAGATCATGACCTGAGCCAAAATCAAGAGTCAAATGCTTAACTGACTGAGCCACCCAGGTTCTCCAAGATAAGCATACTCTTAGTTATATTTGCATTCTTTAAAAGCTGCTTCCTGCAAGTCTGGCTTCCAATCAGCCTGAATCTGGATGCTGACTGAGATCTTCCTCTTTGAGACACTGACTGGTCTTGGTACACCCTAAATTACTGGGAGCTATTAAAAATAAAATAGGCTGCTTTGACAATTGCAAAGTCTTGAGAGAAAACCAAGAGCTATGACAGGGTTGAACTGTAAGGTTCATCTCCTGCATGAGGCTACTTTAAGACTGGGAGAGATGGCTATTTCATCTAATGCATAAAAAACAACACAGAGTCAAGCAAACTGAAGGAACAGAAGAGAATGTTCAAAAAAAAAAATTAACAAGATAAAATGGGGGCTAGGGGGTGGAACTTAATGAAACTGATAAGTGATTTACCCAACAAAGAGATTCTCTCATGCTCTTACAGTCAAATGTTGGTTGGAATTTAGTAATCTGAAAGACTAAAGAGTCCAAAATGGTCAATGACTTGATGGTTGATGTTGGCTTTTGTCAGCTCAACAAGAGCATCTACATGGCCCTCTCCAGTATGGCAGTCTCAGAGTAATTGGGATTCTTCCACAGTGGCTCAGAGACCCAAGCAAAATTATTCTAGTAGCCAAGGTAAAAGCTGCATCACCTTTTTTGACCTAGGCTTGGAAGTCATTCAACATCACTTCTGTTATAATCTTGTAGTTTGTATCTCATAGCCTGTAATCTTATAATCTTTGTATCTAGATTCAATGGAAGAAGACATAGATTCCACCTCTCCATGGGAAAAGTGTCAAGGTTGCAATGTGGGAGAGTAAGTGTCATAGGAGATACTTAGTCTTCTTTGGAAAATGTGATCTACAGAAGGCCATCATCTGGCTACAAAAAGTCATATATTTCACCTGCCATATGTGAATAAAGATAATTTTACTCCCTTTCCTATCTGGATGTCTTTTATTTCTTTTCCTAGGTTAACTGCACTAGCTAGAGTCAATAGTACAATGCTGAATGGCAGTGATGAAAGTAATATCCTTGTCTTGTTCCTGATTTAAGGGAGAAAAGTAGTCATTCTTTCACCATCTATGGTGAAATAACAATTATGTTGTTTATTTTTTTTTAAGATTTTATTTGTTTGTTTGTCAGAGAGAGAACAAGAGTGAGCATAAGCAAGGGTGATGGCAGGCAGAGGCCCAAGAAGGCTCCTCCCTGAGCAAGGAGTCTGATGGGGGACTCAATCCCAGGACCCTGGGATCATTACCAGAGCTGAAGGCAGACACTTAACCAAATGAGCCACCTGGGTGCCCCAAGTCTGATGTTTATTAAACAAAAATTAGCAGGTTGAAAAAATTTCTACTTCATTTGCTGAGAGATGTTGTTGTGGCTTTTAATCAGTAAGGGATGAGAAATTTTTGTCAAACACTTCTAAGATCCTTCTTTTAAGAAAATCACATGATTTTCCTCTTTTAATGTACTATACTATAGTAAATTACATTAATTGATTTTCAAATCAATTATACCAACCTGATTTTCCTAAGATAAACCGATTAGGTCATGTATAATCCTATACGTATATTGTTAGATTCCATTTACTAAGATTTTTACAATGAGTTGTGTTCATATTCATGAAGGACAATGGAATGTAGTCTTTTTTCTTGTATTTTTCTGTTCTTGGAATAAGCCTAATGCTCCCTGTGGAATGAGTTGGAAAGTATTTATTCCTTTTCAATTTTCTGGAAGAGTTTGTGTAGAATTGATTTTATCTCTTCCTTGATAGAATTAAAAAGTAAAGCCATTTGGGCTTGAGCCTTTATTTTCTCTCTCTCTCTCTTTTTTTTGAAGGGTTTTATCTACAAATTAAATTTTTTTAAAATAGATATTATCTATTGGGGCATATATTTCTCAAAAGAACTTTGGTAGTGCGTCTTTGAAGTGATTTATTTCATATAACTTTTAAAATTAATTAGCATAAAGTTGTTCATATTATTTTATTATCATTCAATATCTAGTTATATTTATCACTTTCCTCATTCCTGATAATTGGTAATCTCCATTTTCTCTATTCTTATTTTTTTCTGGGATTTTAAGGCTTATGATTTTATTACTCATCTCAAAAAAGCAGCTTTTGATCTCGTGAACTTTATGTCTTTTTTATTTTCTGTTTCATTCACATCATCTCTTCAGTTTTCTCATTTTCTTTCATTTGCTTATTTGGAGTTTAATTTGCTCTTGGTTTTCTAATTTCAAAAAATGGGATTGAGGTCATTGTTTTTAGACCATTGTTTTTCCTTCTGAGAATTATTTTACCAATATCCCACGAATTTTGACAGGTTGTTTTCATTTTCATTTAGATCAAACATTTTATAATCTTTCTTTGGCCAATGAGTTATTTAGAAGTATTTACTTTTCAAATATTTGAGGATTTCCCAGATATGTTTTGTATTGATCTCTAATTTGGTAACACTGTGGCCACAGAACAAACTTCATATCATTTGATTCCTCTTAAATGTAATGAAACTTATTTAATGGCCCAGAATATGAACTTAGTCAATGTTACACATGTATGTGAAAAAGTTCTGTTGTTGAGCATAATGTTCTATATGCACCAGCTAGTTCTGGTTGGTTGATAGCATATTTCTGGTTGGTTGATCAAGTCTTTATACTTGTTGATTTTCTTTCTACTTATCTCAATTATTGAAATGGACCAGTTATGTTTATGACTACAACTGGGATTTGTCTATTTCTGTTTTCACATCCATTAGTTTTGGCTTCATGCATTTTGAAGATCAGTTATTAGATATGTACACTAAGGATTGTTAAATTGTGTAAATGAATCAATCACTTATCATTAATATTCTTTTTACCCTTGCTCATATCCATTTTCTGACATCTACCTTGGCTGATGTTAATATAGCCACTTAAGGTTTCCTTTGTTTAGTGATAATAGTATATATATTTCTACCGTTTTATTTTTTGTCTATGTGTGTCTTCATATTTAAAGTGAACTGTAGATTCACAGTAAGCACATAAGTGTCTTTTAGAGTGGGGGCTAGGCAAATATGCATGAATTGCCTCCCAACTCTTTTAAAAACATGGTAAATTAAAGGGAAAATAGTTGTTTTATTGATTCCTTCATCCTCTGGGCTGGTAGGGGATTGATAACTAAACATATTATAACCCAGAAAAGAAGCAGGGTTAAAACCTCTTAAATCAAGAAACTATATGATTTCCATCTTAAATTATGAGAAGTCTGTTGCTTCCATTTCCTGAAACAAAGAAATCCAGAGGCAAGGTTGTCAGGGAGAAGTAATAGAAATTGTGGAGTCTTTTATTTTGACCCCTACAAGAGACATTAGGTTTTGTTGTTGTTGTTTTTCCCCTCTATACAGGACTAGATAATAAATATTTTAGGCTTTGCAGGCCATGCAGTCTGTGTAGCAAGACTCTCAACTCTGCAACTGTAATGTAAAATCATCCATAAATAACACCTACAGGAATGAGCTTAGCTGTGCTCCAATTAAACTTTACTTACGGTCGCTGAAATTCAAATTTCACATAATTTTCACATGCCACAAAATATTAACCTTGCTTTAAGTTTTTTCAACTTTAAGTATAGAAATCGTTCTTAGCTCAAAAAGGTAGTGGGTCAGATTTGCCGTAGGCTAGAGTTTGCAGACTCTTGCACTAAAATGGCAAGTTGATAGGCTTATATAATGATAAGGAATGACCATATATGGAGGACTACAGGTAGAGTCAGAATCAAAGAGATAGGAAGATTATGACAAGATGGCTGTGAAGAGGGAGAGATGACATGGAAAGGAATGGAGTCAAAGAGAAGAATTCTTTGTAAATACATAGTTTTCCCTATAAAATGGTAACTCAGAGTATCATATAGGTCTCTATGGCACTATTCCTTCCCAGGTATCTCCCACTCTTCCCACTCTTCCTTCCCAGATGTCTCAACCTCTGCTCAGAGAAACCCTATCTCATGTACTCAGGAGATCCTCTAGACTACCGTTTGTGATCTGCAGATCAAATATCACAGTTGGCTTCATATTTTCTTTCTTTCAGCAACCTCTTAGGTACAAAAATCAACCAGAGATAGTTCTAAAAGCTATGAATCTTAGCTCTCAAAAGATGGCAAGGATCGTTCTTTTTTCCCCAGAGGACTTAGACATTTAACAGCACACTTAAAAAAAAAAAAAATAAATAAAGTCAGACAGTAAAGTAGAATTTTCTCTTAAATATAAATTTAAATGTTTCTTTCTATCTAAGCTCTCAATTTCCATGCACTCTTCTTTCCCTGCTATCATTTGGCCTTAAGGGAAACTAAAGAAGAAAAAAAGAGTTGAAGAAAACAGATTTGGAGTGTTGTATCTAGCAGGTGGCACAGAGTAGAAATAAAGAGGCCAAAATTACCAGATCATTCTCTATCTTTGCCCCTTGCCCATAGCCCCCAATTTTGTCTCATGATAAAGTCTAGTACCCTAAAACCCTAAAAAAAGATGGAATGCTTTGGCCTTTAGGTTTGATGGCACTATGTGTTCAGGTTTTTTAAATTAACAGCTAAACTCATGGCCCTAGAGATTTTTAAAAATTATTAAATCATTTTTTTAGAAATACTGTAAATTTATTTAAATTTCTGTGTGTGCTATGTGATATTTCTGGTTCTCTTTCACACTTAAAGCTCTCATTGAGAATAAAGCAGTTTTCTACATTAAACTGTAACATGATTTGGCATTTATATATCCTGTAGGAGAGAGTGAAACACTACCTGCTTTAAATTGTGATTTCTAAGAGGGTTTCTGGATATAGTAAAACCTCAGATACCAGAAAAAGTAAAATAAAGATTTTGAAATTACCTTGCCAAGGCTAAGATTCATATGCCTATTTTTACTCAACACCAAATAAAGGTACCATTTCTAATCCAAGAACTTCACTCTGATGTCTTCTAGCACATTGACATTTTCCACAGGCATTTCTTGTCTTACTTGATGTATTTTTTCTAGTTTTTCTTAATTTTGGTTACTAAATATTGATACTAAAATTTTTATATTATGGTTAAATTGTGGCTGGTCAGCATACTGTCAAAGGTGATTTACTATTTTCAAAGCTTTATCATACTTGACTTTGATTAAAAAGTAATCTAAATAAAATTTCAAGAACAATTCAGAGAATTTTTTTAAGTTGTACAATGAAGCAGTGCTCTGAATGTAAAAATAAACAGAACTTTTCCAATACTACAAGAGATCTCCTTTGCCTTCCACATGTAGCTGGAAAAAGAATAGTTTTGGTCAAAAGATTTAATTTCCCTAAAACTAAAACATGCTGAAGGATAGTATGATTTCTCTAAGTGCTAAGTTTATTTAATTATTTTGAGGTATTTTGTAAATTATAATTCAACTCCAAATTAAAGTAATTCATCCCATTGTGTTTTCAACCAAATGAGGTCAAATTACATCTTTCATAATTAATTTTGTATTCATAGGTTATTACTTTCTAAGATTACTTACTTGGTTTCAAAACAGAAAACATGGTTACACAGACGTGATTACTATGAAAAGAAGATTTTTAAATATTTGATTTCACAAATTCACGAGAAGGCAAAATTTTCATTTCGTTTCGGTTTTCCATTTGCTTCACTTAAATTTTCCCAAATTATGCCAAATCTACTTTCTGGTATTTTAATAAATGTCATTTCTGATATTTCAGGGATATCTGTGGTGTAATCTTTACTTGGCCCTACATTTTTTTTTTCACGAAACATAAGCAAGAGGAATTCTCACTTTATGGGTAACACATACTTTACCCAGTGAAACACTCAACTGAAGGATGTTGCTAAAGCCAACAGCTTTGAAAGTTTAGAAGAAAATGATTAGAAACTGATATGAGCAAAACTAACAATATCAGAGTAATAAATTAGGATAAAATAACCAGATCTATCCATGCTTATTCTGCAGAACATCATCTCCTAACATTTACAAAAACACTCAACCTCTATTCTTGGATTAAGTGACATGTCTGCATTTTACCACTTGTTTAGAATGGCCCTTTGGTTATATCATTTTCCCAGATGATTAGACTAAAACCCCCAAATCCAGTCTCAATAACAGCCCTGTTATTCCTATATATCCCATAATCCTAAAAGGAAACACAGAGGTAAAGGTTATAAAAGCATTTTCTCTGCCACACCATGAAATCTGTCCTACTTGCAAGTGAAAAGGCTCCTGTAGGACCCTTTCTTGCCATCAAGAATCCAAATTAGCAACAGCTTGCAATGATAATCAGTTCATTTCAGTGTACTCAAAATGGGCTCATTATTATTAATTTTTGCCAACTCCCAAGCAATTCATGAACCATTTTTAGATTTTCAAAAAGCAGTTCATGAATCAGACAAAAAAAATTTAAAAGGAACCCATCCCACAATGAGATGATGACTCAGAGTCCTTTGCTGTAGCTGTGTCAACTGCCGAGCATCTGAAATCTGATGAGGATGGGGCTGATGGAGAAAAGGCCATGATGAGCATGAAACAATGTGTTGAATTTACATGTTAAAACTTCTTGTTGGTTTTGGCAATTTTTGCTGAGGATTATTGAGAAATCCATAACATCTGGATGTGGGGGAGAAGCTCCACTAAAATGATGAAGTTTATATTGGTCGACAAGACTATAAATGGAAAGAAAGTAGTTTCTTAACACAGCTGTTTCCAATTTTGTTAACATTTTAGGCCAAATTCATTTGAAAAAAAGAAATAACATAAAACTCTAATGTTTGAGATATACTTTACAAGTCTGATTTAATGTACACATGCTGAAGACATTCTTGACTCAAACTAACATATCCAGAGGGTGGACAAATGAACAAGTGGTCTAAGTCTAGGCCCTAAACCTGCCTTTGAAATGGACACTGGCAAGCTATTTTGCCAAGAAATTTGGATTTCAAAGTCAAATAATCCCTTTAGGTTAATTTGTTTTTAATGAAATGAAACCATCAGATTCCTGGCACTGTCTTATGTTTCAATACATACCATATCTCTTATGTCTTAAAATAACTAAATGGACAGATCATTAATTCAATTTCAAATGAACTAGATATTCTCCCTTCTTCCCACTGACTGGGTGACTTTTTATTCATCACTTATTCTTTCTACACTTTATTTTCTCCCTCTGTGAGATTAAAATTACATAAGACGACAAATAAAATACATGCAAATGTATTTTCTTGTGTTCTTGAAAGGAATACAGCATAAGACAAATATAATAATATATGTATACACAAATGTACACATTCCTATACAAATATATTTATTTAAATCAATGCTTTCTTTGGCTTCCAAATTCTCATTTTCCTGTTATTAGTTTTCTGACATCTCTTTTCTCATATTTTAGCAGAAAAACTATGGCAAACATTAAAAACTTCTCTATTCCATTTTCTCTTTCCCTCTTATTTCCTTCTTTTCCTCTCCCTTCACTTTTTCTTCTACTGTGGCCTTCAAACACCTTTCCAGTTTCTTACACAAAGAACAAAAGCAAAATAGAAAGCTCAAAGACAAATAGGCTTTCCTATGATTTTCACTTATGAATCTGTGAAGTCATTATGCAGTTGAATAAAATGGGAGCAGCATCTTTGTAAAATGTTCTATTAGCTTGTTGATTCTTTTTGGCTAGAGATGACTCTTAAATATTGATGACAATTATAATCTACTTCCTATGCTTGTTTTTTTTTTTTTTTTTTTTTTTTAGAATTCAAGATTTGGTAGCGGCATGAACATACCAATATCAGATAGATTTGTTAATTCTCCTTGACATAAGTAAAGTCTGGGATAGCAAGATGTTTTAAAGATCATCAACAATATGATCAATACAGATTGCCAAAATCAATTCTGGAGTCTGACTCTGCCTGCTGTGAGCAGTTGTCACAATGTTCTTTGAGAAAATTGGCAAGAAATGATAAGGATTCTGTCAACAGACACCCATCAATAGAAAATAATCCCCTGAAGAAATATTGCACTCTTTTTGCCTTTTCCTTACAAACAGGTCATAAATAAGGAAAGTCTGATTGAACCTTGCAATTAATCAAGTTGATATAAAAGATCTTATATTTGATCTTTGTTATAAATAGATTAAAAACATTAAGTGGGAAAATGTATTTCTCAATTTACAGAGTATTTAAGAACTCAGAAGGAGCATCTACTATACAAAATGTATTTGAAGTCTCTATAAGTAATTTTTTAATTCAGTGAGATCCCTTCTATAGGTATGAAGTTTAACAGTTTAGGTAGATTGTTGATTGACTTTGGTGAGTATCATTTTTTTCTTGAATTTCATAGGTTTACCACACCTAAAAGTAGCTAGGTATTTGGTTGACTATAGCATTTCTGGGTTGTTGTTTTTTTTAATATTTCAGTTGAGCCCTAAGGATCCTAGGAGTTTATGAGTGTCTCCAGTATACCTGTGAATTTCCTAAACTGAATAAAATTTTTGTGTGTGTGTACATAGATATACTGCTTACAGAGACAGAAATCTTAACAATTGGCTGATATACCAAGGCATCTATGAATTTCTTTTAAAGGAAGGAAGGGAGAGAGGGAGGAAGGAATGGAGAGAAGGAAGGAGAGAGGAAAGGAACAAAGGAAAGAACAACAGAAAACAGTTATATGGAAAAAAAGATTTTTAAAAAATTGTAACTTAACCCTACCTAGGCATTTATTTATTTAAAAAATAAATGTTTATTGAGTGCCTATTATGTGCCATCACTGAACTATAACAATAACAAAAAACTCCACACTTAAAGAGCTTATATCAAGTGACAGGAGAAAGACAATAAAGTATGTCAAGTTTCATGTGATGCAAGTCTAACATATAACCCTCCAATAACTTTATCCATTTTTCAACTATGGTATTAGGAAACAGTATAAAATTGTTATACACATAAAGAGGCTTTCTTTTTTAGCAGATACTTTCTAATATCCTCTAACAATTCTACAACAATAGAATCAATGCTTTGTTTTAAAGTGTTGCCTCTTTTCCTGGGCACTACTGACATTTGAGCCAGATAATTCTGTTATGAGGAGCTGTCCTAAGTATTGGTTTAGTGGCAATCCTCGTCTGTTCCCACTAGATGCCAGTAGCGTCCCCATCCCCAGTTGTTACAGATAAAAATGTCTCTAGAAATTGCCAAATGTCCCCTGGGGGACAAAAATCACTCCTGTTGAGAACCATTACTCTGAAGGATGCACTGTCAATAGTTCAAGCCAATGGCAAGGTATGTAGTGATAAATGCAATGTTTTAATTGTCATGTCTCAGAATATCACATGTCTCAGAAAATTCAATCTTGAGGAAATCAAATCTGGAATCAATCAGTCTACAAAACATATACTAAAAATACATACCTTGTCCTTGAAGGAAGTTTTTTTCTCTCTTTCCCATTTTCTTTTTCTTCCTATTTGCTTACTTAACTTTTGCCTGGTTTTCTTAAACACCCAAGTTCATAGAGGGCCAATGTCACAGGCATTCTCTTAAACAAACTGGCTTAGTAACAGTAAAATCTGGCTATTTAAAATGTAACTAATATTGGAGATACTTACCTAAAGAAGGATTTGTAAGTAGTATCTAGAAATTCAAAAAAATAGCTAAAGGAGTAAACTTAAATAAAGATGGATATAGATTTGTTGATATTCTTCTTTCTTTGAAGATTAAAATTTCTAGTTATTTCAGAAATTCTGAGCATAGCAATATCAGCCTCTTCTGACTATCACTGTCAACCTTGTAATGGAAACACCTCACCTTCACTTCCAGAAAAAAAAAAAAAAAACATAAAAAAATGATGCAGTGTTAAAATGAGTAGAGGAAAATGAAGAGAGACCATTTAAGTAAAAATAAACTACTGGAACTGCATAAAGATAAAACGTTTCAACACAGTGAAGAAAACTATCAACAAAACTAAAAGACAATCTAAGGAATAGAAAATACTTCAAATGATATATCTGACAAAGGGTTAGAATCCAAATATACAAAGAACTTATAAAACTCAAAACCCCAAGACAAACAATCCAATTAAAAAATGGGCAGAAGACATGAACAGGTATTTCTCCAAAGACGACATATAGATGGCCAACAGACATATGAAAAGATGCTCAAATTCACTGCTTATCAGGGAAATACATATCAAAACTACAGTGAGATATCACCTGAAACCTATCAGAATGACTAAGATCAACAGCACACACAAAAAAACAGGTGTTGGTAAGGATGTGGAGAAAGGGGAAACCTCTTACACTGTTGGTGGAAATGCAAACTGGTGCAGCCACTCTGGAAAACACTATGGAGTTTCCTCAAAAAGTTAAAAATAGAACTACCATATGACCCAGCAATCACACTATTAGGTATTTACCCAAAGAATACAAAAATACTAATTCAAATGGATACATCCCCCCACCCCCCGATGTTTACAGTGGCATTGAATGGGTAAAGAAGATGTGGTGTACACACACACACACACACACACACACGCGCGCGCACGCACACACACAGAGGAATATTACTCAGCCATAAAAAATGAAATCTTGCCATTTACAGTGACATGGTTGAAGCTAGAGTATTATCCTAAGTGAAATAAGAGAAACACAAATCCCAGACAATTTCATTCTTATATGGAATTTAAGAAACAAAACAAATAAGCAAAGGGAAAAAAGAGAGAGAGGGAGGCAAACCAAGAAACAGACTCTTAACTATAGTGAACAAACTGATGGCTATCAGAAGGCAGGTGGGTGGGGAGGATGGGTAAAATAGTGGCAGGGATTAGGGAGGGCACTCATGATGAGCACTGGGTGATGTAAGCAAGTGTTGAATCACTGTATTGTACACCTGAAACTAACATTACACTGTATGATAACTAACTGGAATTTAAATAAAAACTTGAAGCAAACAAACAAACAAAACAAAGCAAAAGAGATCATATCTTTTACATGGGCGACAATAAAGATATACATTTGAAAAAGAAATGTTAAAAAAAAGAATAGAGGCAAGGCAAAGAAAGAAGGTAGACAAACAGAAGATAAAAAAACTAGATGTAAAATAGGAATAAAGAGTTCAGGAAGAAAGTAAATGGAAACCTTTTTTTTAAAGGAGGAATAAATGGAAGCCTATGCTAGTAAAGAGAAAGAATAGAAAACTGTATTCACAGAAGAAAAATGAGTTTTTAAAGTAGTAGGCTACATAAAGTTACTACTGGTTTCCACTCTAATTTGCAGACAGATGTTTAGAAATTGACCCTAAAAGGACACTCAAAACACATGTAAGACTGACATTAAACAGGACCATGACTCTTTCTGATCCAGGTGAGGCCTGTCCAGCTACTCAAAGTAAATGACAGTCTTTAGAGACTGTCTATAGTCTAATTTATCAGTACCTTCCCACCCACATTCAAATACCTTGTCAGCTCTGTTCACCATCCAGAAGAATTGATTCACCCTCTTTTTAAACTTGTTATTGTTCCTTAGAGTTAAATTCACTTTTTTGAGCAGCCATATGGCATTTTTTTACTCACAAATTCTTATTGCAGAGTCATAACCCAGGTCTTCTTGTATTTTTTATCCTATATACCCCTTATATTTTGACCAAACAAAATTAGGTTTAGATTCCAAATGCAGGTTTTATAATTACCTATATTGGATTAGGTACATTACTCAAGGCTGTTCAGTTATTCTGTTCAGACTTCATCATTCAAGGCATTTGCAATTCATCCTCGTTTTATATAACCTGCAAATTTGAACAGAGTGGCACCCAATTGTTTTTTGCCCAACAGTCCTTCTGTCTTCTTGCTGTAAAAGTCTGTCTCCCAATAACAGATAGAGGTTGAAAGAAATATTCACTTCCCTAGCCTTCTTTGTGATATGTCAGAGACATGTAATTTAATCCTGGTCAATGGATTTTGACTATTGGATGGCTCCTAAGGTCTTTGTGGAAAGCGTTTTGCACCATAAACATTCAATGGGTATGTTTGTGCCTGCATATGATGCCTGGAACTGCTACAGCTGTCTTGCAACCAGAGGCAGAGACAACACTGATAGACTGAAGGTAGAAGAATAGAAAGAGAAAAGCCTGGAGCCCAAAGAATTCCAAATGATATAATTCCTGTGACTTCTGTATCTTCATCCATGCTTTCTTCGTATTTATTTTTCAGTATATTAATTTGGATTTAGGGACATAGCATATTTAGAGCTGGCTCTTTTGAAGACTTTACCCATCCCCTTCAGATCCCTTTATTCAGTCCCTTCTACATTTTCAGTAAATTCCATCACTTCTTATCTATGACTCATCCTGGAGCTATGAAGTTTAGTCAAAGTAAGAAAAATATGCAGAGAAATAATATTTGAAACCAAAGTGTATGGAGTGTATGAAGACGGTTTCTGGAGGAACCAAGGGAACGATTAGAGTTAAAGCTCTAGAAATCCCTGTTTTTACTGGGTGTGAACAATTGAACAGTGAAGTAGACTAGAAGCATCTGAGAGGAAGGGGACAGAAAAGATGGTACCATATGGTTAAAAGGAAGTAGCGAACTGTCAGAAAAAAGATTTAATAGATTCTTGGATTGGGACTTTCAATGTCCTCATTCTTTTTTAGTAAATCTAGGGACTTAAAATCTGTATTTCCTAAATTCCCTGGCAATTCTGGGTGTGGCCTGCATTCTATTAGATGCTCTCATACAGTATCTAAGAGGTAGAAGGGAGACAGAGGTCATCCTCCTGTAACTAGTGTCTGTTACACTAGTCCTGTAACTAGTGTCTAGTTGCCAGCCTTGCTGGTGGGTAGTCTTTGCAGCAGTGGCAGTGGCAAGAGCAGCAGGAGCAGCTGCAAATTCCTGATATCTGCGTCATAGCAGCATGACTTTCAAACCAATGATGCAGAGGCAGCCTCCTGAATTCTACTCCACCAGAACTTCTAATGAGTTTGAAGCATTTAATAAGTTTGAAGCATTTAATTAAAATATCTAAAGTGATACAGAAATATATGCAACATGGTCAAATGACAGTGAAGGGTTAAGATCATGAATATTAAGAAAACTCTGAGTGCTGGTTAAAATATCTAGAGAGCATTTCAGCACTCTAATGAGAGCACAGACCCAGTTATCAGGAATTAAAGAATATAATTCAGAGAAATGTTACCTGTTAGAGAAAACAAACTTGAACTTGGATAAAAAAGACATGTGCCACAACCTGGATTGAGGCATTTCCTAACCAAGGGACATAAATATGTTCATTAACTGTCTCCCTCCCTTTACCCTGAACTCTTCGTTCTACTTATCTCTGAGGATTTCTCTCTCTTTCTCGATGGGTGAGAGGCTTCTGACAACCCTGAACTCAAAATATCCCATTCATGAACTACACAGAAAAACTCTGATTCACCTTGTTTGGTTTAACTGCCCACTCTTGGATTAATCTGTTTTCAAAAGGGGTTTGTGTGTCACTTTTCAGGTTATGTCAGGTGCTCTCCTCTTTGGAAGCTTAGCCAAAACCAAAACATTAACAGGGGAACAAATTTCTACAAAGAGAGGGAAATAATATTACCACATGAATGAGGGAAAGGATGATGCTGGAATAAAAACCAAGAGAAATCTTTTACAAGGAGTAAGGCAGTAGGGGAAAAAGAAAACACTAATGTCTTGATTGAGATTAAGGCCATTGTAGGATGTATAAGATATTAAGAAGCCTGATATGTATATATATATATAGGGAGAAAGAAGCATTTCAGAGGAAGAAATGTCATTTTTTAATGGAAGGAAGACGAAGTATTTGCTCAAAGTTTCTAAATGGTTGGGGAGGTGGAAGCAGCTAATTTGGAAAATAAAGCAAAGAATGTGCTCACCTAAATATATATCTATGAATTGTCATAGATCATAGATCACTGTAGATATAGATATAAATATAGATAGAGATACATCTGAATGGTCTAGAAACACTTTAATTAGAGAGAGAAAAAGCTGAAAGCTTATTATTCTTAAAAGAAAACAAGATATTTGCTGAGATTTAGGCTTTAGTCAGGCAGATTAGAACCTTAGGGAAAGTGGAAGAGGTTTGACTTTTACTTTCATTTAGACACTTTGTTATGTTTTCAATAACTATGATGATCATATACTACATTTATTAAAAACAAATAATGAGGGGCGCCTGGGTGGTTTAGTGGGTTAAGCCTCTGCCCTCAGCTTAGGTCATGATCTCCAGGTACTGGGATCCTGCAGGCTAAACCCACAGCCTGCCTCTCTCTGCACTTGTGCTCTCTCTTTCTCTCTCAAATAAATAATTAAAATTTTTAAAACAACAACAATAACAAATAATGAAAGAACCAGATTAGAAATCTGAATAAAGATAAGAAATAATGAGTGGCTGTTTCAGTGAAAATCACAGCACAGCTTTACTTAAGTCACAGGACAACTCAAGGACTTTTGCCCCTAGCATTGCCTTGATGACTCAGGGGGAGTTCAAGAAATAGATGCCATTGGAAATGAGTGCTGTTGTTAAAGAAAAAGCCTAGGTTTTAATTGGGGAAAGGAGGCTGGAAGGCAAGCGAGAAAAGTCAGGGATAGAAATGCATTAAGCCAGGAGTGCAAACTAGGGGCCCACGTAGTGTATGTTCATTTTGATGCTCTTATCCTGGCCTTGCATTTCCTTATGAAGGGCTAAAGTAACTCCATTTTGAGGCAGTAGCCATTTTTTTGCTTACATTTAACTATGAGTGACCCAGAGCTTGCATAAATACCAGACAAGGAGACAGGAATTCCAGGAACAGAATTGGTTACTAAACCACAAACTTCCCCCACTTTGTAGATAAGTTAATCAAGATCCAACTGGTCTTGCTACTCCCTGCAACTTTCCTGCCCTGGTACAAACAACTTTCAAAAAATATCCCCTAGACAAAGTAGCCAATCCCCGCTGAACAGCACAGCTTAAGCAACCCCAGCACCAATCATTTTAAAGGTCGCCTATACATGTGATTTTGCACGCTATACTTTGTGGTTTTTGCCTTTATAAGCCCTGTGAAATTTCAGCTCGGGGCCTTCCTCCTAAACTCCGCTGTGTTGGTGTGTAGGAGGAGGCCCAAGCTGCAGCCTGCCTGAATAAAGCCTTGCTTTTGCATTTCGGAACGTCTGGCGCTCTGTGGTCTTCTTGGTGGTGGTCTTGCGATCTGGGCATAACACTTATTGATCAAAATTTGCACAAATGACTCATTTTTTCCCTCAGTTCCGCTACCTACCTGGTCTCAGAACGCACTACAAAGTTCTCTTGCAACTTTTCGAGTCCGGTATTTTTACGGTAAGCATTTCTCCCGCTAGCATCCTTGCCGCAAAACTAATTCGCCGTAAGGCAGTTTTGCCATAAAAGATAAAATTATGAAAAATCAAAGACGGACATACATTAAACAGGATCTAGTGAAACATAAAAAGTGAATAGCAAAATTATACAGGTTTTATTGTGAAATACAAAATATTTGAATACTTTGAAACTGTGTGTAGATTTATGGCAATACTGTGCAAATAACTGATTTTATTTTGTGGATTTTACCTAAAAACTTGTCTTCACAGACCTTCGTTAGTAGTCTTATATTGTTTTGTTTTGTTTTTGTGGGTTTTTGTTTGTTTTGGTTTTGGCTTTTGCCTCTTAATTCTTCTCGCTCAGCACCGCACTGTTTCTTTTTTGGTAAAGTATCTTCCTTTCTTAAGGGAGGTATCAGTTTCCAAATACCAGGATGCATGTTTGTAACTGAGCTTTGCATTGCTTCTAAAACCTTTCCACACTGTTTGCTCTTGGCATATGGTCACATGCCCACTGATAGACGTTTCAAAGTTCTATGAGAAACCTGAGTTCAAAACTGTGCCCCACCGTGCAGATCATCAGGAAGGCTAAGAGTCATATAATATGAAAATGGGAGTACTACACCAATGGAGAAATGAAACCAACTGTCAGCCAGTTGAAACCCACAAATTGTCAACTCAAACTGTCAATCAGTAATTTATTATTATTATTATTATTTATCTTTTACAACAAAATCACCTTCTGGCCAACTAGTGATGCAGCAAAAATGCTTGTGGCAAAGATGTAGTTTTCATTTTCATTACCTCATTCATGCTCACAACAATTCTATGCTCATAATAGATGTTCCCATTTACAGATGAGCATTATTGGATAGAAGGGTGGGCCCAGTAAGCAAAATCGTTGTCCAAGATCCCTTAATGTTGTCTTCTATTTATTTGCTTTCCATTTAGAACCCACGCTGTGTGGATGGTGAGGGAGCATAAGGTCTGAACTAAAAATTTAGCTTTAATACATCTTCTTTCTCTCTTTTCTCTAGAATCTAAGTTATGATCTCAAAGAACTCTGGGCTTGGATTCAGGATATCTGAATCCTCAAATTCTATTCCTGGAAATCTGTGCTACAAATTGTAAAAAATAAAATAAGACTTATGAGTAAAGACAATTTTTTTAAAAAAGATTTTATTTATTTGTTTATTTGACAGAGAAATAGAGCACAAGTAGGCAGAGCAGCAGGCAGAGGGAGAGGGAGAAGCAGACTCTCCGCAAGCAGGGAACCCAACTTGGGGCTGGATCCCAAGACCATGGGAACATGACCTAAGCAGAAGGCAGATGCTTAACTGACTGAGCCACCCAGGTGCCCCATGAGTAAAAACAATTAAAGCAACATTATTTATAAAGGAACAGAATTAGAAGAAATTAAAATTTCCAGCCATAACGTAATGGATAAGCAAAGAGTAATAAGAAGATACCACAGAGCCATGAGAAATATTTATGGAGACATAAAAAATTAAGTAATAGTAATTAAATAAAGCAAGATATGTTACATATATAGTACAATGTACAATTAACAATATGTAAATGAATGTACTTATTTAAAATGAAATTAAAATGGTGGCAACACTTTTTCTTACATTATGGTGCAACTGGTTCAGCTTCCCCTTTCCACTTTTCTATATTGTCAACATTTTTAAAATAAAAATAATAAAATGCAAGTAACAGTCATTAAATAAAAATAATTCTCAGAGTTTAGAGAATGCCAACTACCAGAAAAAGTACCTAAGGCCCAATATAAGCTTTTAAAAATGAGCTAGATGAAAGAGAGAGATCAAAAGCTATGTAGGAAAAAATACATATACAAGGGTCTCAAAATGGAGTTACTAGATACTGAGAAGGATAACGGGGTCAGTTGGGAAGAGGGGTAAAATGTGTTTTTCAAAGGAATCAAGTATATTTACTGTTTTGTTCAAATTTAGTATTCTATACTAGATATTGAATACCTTATTGTCCATGCAAATAGAGAATAAGTTACCCAAAAAAAGGCACCAAAGAATTTGACTTTTCTTTCTCTCCTTTACTTCGTCTGGCTATTTTTATTGACCTAACTGCCAGAAAGAAGCACACTGCAAGGAAGATATTACAATTTTATGAGTTAAGACTAAATAAACTAAGATTTATAAGGTTCTTAGAAAATAGTCTGGCATAGAATAAGCACTATTTAAGCATTTGTTATAAAAATATTTTTGAGTAGACTGCCATATTGCATTAAAAAGTCTTCAAAAAAACTTCTCCATCCCTAAGTACCAGAAAGTAACTTGGAAATATTATACATTTTTTCTAATATTTCAGACCCACCAATAAAAATAAACAAACAATAAATAAGTACAAAGCAAATAACTTTTTTACTTTGCTTCATTAGACTCAAAAGAATGAAAATGGGTATATTCCATTGGATTTTTTTAAAAAATGAGAATGCACACTATCTTTAAAGCTACTGTAAATTACCAGCTTAATAAATTACAAGGAATGTGTGTAGCTATTTATTCTTCTGTTCAGGAAAAAATATATAGTTACCATGGCAACTACCAAATCTCATAGTGTGTGTGCTACCTCTATGATATGATCACTTTTTATTATACAGATATGAGTAATATATCATCTGGGCTCTGGTATTAAATGTTTTGAAATGCTTTAAAACACACACATTGCTGATATACATATTCACTATTTTTGACTCCCTTAGCTCTCTGATGTTAAACCCACTTTAAATTTTAACATTTTTGTGTTTCAGATATATTCTAAATGTATAACCACAAATATCAAGTCTCTGAGAATTGTACAACTGGAGTCAACCCCTCAAAATTTTCAATGATTTATAATTGGCTTTCCATGAACACTATAAAAATGGATAAAAGGAAGATTTTTCCTAAAGAATTTTAAATGGAGATCCATCTTGCAAAAGAAATTAAACCTTCTATAAGAAAATAAAATACGTCTTGTATTTCTTAAAACAAAGAAAAATAAAAATTTCTATTAGAAATCGACCAAGAGTGAGTGGTACCTGGGTGGCTCATTCAGTTAAGCGACTTGATTTTGGCTCAGGTTATGATCTCAGGGTTGTGAGATCAAGTCCCACCAGGGACACCTGGGTGGCTTGGTCTGTTAAGCATCTGCCTTCAGCTCAGGTCATGATCCCAGGGTCCTGGGATTGACCCCTTTGCAGGCTCCCCGCTCAATGGGGAGTCTGCTTCTCTCTCTCCCTTTGCCCTGCCCCCTGCTTGTGCTCCCCCTGCTCTGTCTCTCAAATAAATAAATAAAATCTTAAAAAAAAAAAAACCATGATGGGTTCCCTACTGGGAATGGAGCCTGCTTAGGATTCTCTCTATCCCTCTCCTTCTGCTCCTCCCCATCCATGCTTGCGTGATTGCTCACTCTTTCTAGAAAGAAAGAAACAAACAAACAAACAAACTTGACCAAGATACTGTTTTCCATGTCTTCATGCTTCTATTACATTTAATGCAGGGTCAATTTATGAGATACCTAAAATACAATATAGAAGTGTAATGTTTGTTCACAGCTCTTATTAGACAAAATGTTATGAACCCCTAAGGTGAACGTGTGCCTTAGAAAGTGTTGGGACATAAAGTCATGTCTCACTAGCTGATTAAGCTGAAGCTTCAATAGAGCATTGACTTATGTTTTATTATCTGCCCCGGATTTCTATGGAAAAACTCAAGGGGAAGTTATTCGCTCTGAAAATTTTACCAGGTAAATAACAGGGCTTGGACTCCTGGGGTTGCTGAAGGAATCTCTTTCATAAAAATTTTACCTAACCGAAACATGGTAAATTTCTTTGCCTTCTTCCACCCAAACTTAGGCAGGAGCAGGGATGACTGAAATGAAGTAGGCATTTCACAAATACAAGATGATTTTAAAGAGTATAGATGGTTTTTGAGTTGTATTACTCTTTTGTTTAATTTTTCTGACCTTCTCACAAAGAAGGAAGGGCTTTATTACACTTAATTTTTAATGGAACTAAGTTAAAATTAAATTATTGTTACAAAATATCATACCTTAAGAAAATTATGTATAGCCTTCACTGTTGCAAAACCAAGGTAAGGAATCAGTATTATTAAGAAGGTATTTGGATGCTACACCAAATTTTCTTATTTTCTTCCATGCCAACTTACTGCAATGCCTATTTACCTCACTTTGCCACTGGAAAAAATGTCACTTTTATTCTTTTACTAACAATATGTGTTGTGTGCACGTGTATGTGTGTGTGTGGAGAGAGAGAGAGAGAGAGAGATTTAAGTTCCACCTTCAAAATCGCATTCTTACAAAGTTTGCATTGTTCTATAGTTAATCAATGTTTTAGACAGATACATAAATTTGAGGGAAAAAGAAAACAGGCATTTAAGATATAGAAAGTCCTATGCCAAAGTTGCTTTGTCTATTGTTCTGACACCTTTTTCTCTTTTAGAATTCCATAACCTTATTTCTCTTGCATTTATCTAGCAATTTAGAGTTCACACGTGCTCTCATAAACATGAGTCCTTATGCTTCTTACTACACCTCTGTGAGGGGACAGGATTCACAATATTTATTTTTTATTTCTGTTTACAAAGACTTAAAGAGCTTACTGTAAGAGGAGAGAGAAGAGAATAGAATCAGAGATGGTGGATAAAGATGGGGAACAGTAAAAAAATGAAAATAGAAGAAAAGTTAATAAAATGAGATGGAAAAATATTCCACAAGCCTTGAGCAAAAGCATGGAGACAAACTATTAATAGCTCCAAGGCATGATAGCAAGATAGCAACTAGGTGTTTAAGAACAAAAGAACCACATGATAGCCTTTAGATCTTCACTGGAAAACTTCTTGAGAAGAGACCCTGAAAATAGAAGGGCCTTGCCCTTTCCCAGAACCAGGTGAATGTAGAGATGAACACTGAGAGGTCTGAGAGGCAGAAGCAGGACAGCTTCTGTGAACTATCAACCTAATCCATCAGGGCTCTCGTCTAGGGCAGGACCCCATCCTGGGGAGAAATTTAAGGGAATGGAATAAATATTGAGGAGGAGTAAGGACAAAAGACACAGATGAGGAAAGGGAAGGTCTAGCTTTGTGCCATTCAATAAAGTAGCCAATAACCCTATGTGGCTATTGAGCACTTTGAGGCTAGTCTGAATCGAGATGTGCTATAAGTGTAATGACATAACAGATGCTGAGGATTTAAAAAAAAAAATACATAAATTACCTTACTGATAATTTAAAGATATTTGATTACATGTTAAAATGGTAATATTTTGGATATACGGGTTACTTAAAATATATTAAGTTGATGTCACCTCTTTTTCCCATTTTTTTTTCCAATGTGACTACTAAAAAGTTTAAAACTACATATATGCTTCATATTTGTGGATCATATTATATTTCTATTGAGCAAAATAAACCAGAGGTAGGTAAACTATGGCTTGTGGACCAAATCCAACCTGCTCACTTACAAAAATTTTTAAATATTATTGACATACAAGGTCGTATTAGTTTCAGGTACACAACATAGTGATTTGACAATTCTACACATTATGTGATGCTCACCATGATAAGTGTAGTCACCTGCCACTTCTTTTTTTTTTTTTTAAATAAATAACATCTTATTAGAACACAGTCATTCTCACTTGTTTAGATATTGCTTGTGGAGTTGAGTAGTTGTAACAGATTCCATATGGTTTACAAAGCCTAAAATATTTACTATCTAGCCCTTTACAGAAAAAAAGTTTACCAGTGCCTGGTCTAAATCAAGCGGAGGAGGAAAACATAGCTAGAAAATCCCAGGAATCAAGCCGGCTCTTTGTGAACACTATACAAAAACAGCATGAAAACTCTATGATGTTAGAAAAGCTTATTTGTGGAACATAAGGAATAGCATGGAGGACATTTGGAAAAGGAAGGGAAAAGTGAAGGGGCGGGGGGATCAGAGGGGGAGACGAATCATGAGAGACTATGGACTCTGGGAATCAAACTGAGGGTTTTGGAGGAGTTGGGGTGGTCAGGGAATGGGTTAGCCTGGTGATGGGTATTAAGGAGGGCACAGATTGCATGGAGCACTGGGTATTATATGCAAACAATGAATCATGGAACACTACATCAAAAACTAATAATGTACTGCATGATAACTAACATAATTTTAAAAATTACTAAAAATAAGAAAAGAAAAGCTTTCCTGAACCCTGTCTCATTTTAGAAGTTCAGCAAATTAATTTCATATAAAAATGAGCAACATAGAAGAACCAAGGTCAAATCCCATGTAAAGTATTATACAAAGGAAAAGAATAAAGAACAGAATAATGGCCCACAGCAGAAAGATAAGCTCATAAAACTAAATTTCTATTTAAAGATAAGCTCATAAAGCTAAATGTCTGTTTAAAAATGAGCTAGAAAACATCAAGATTATGTTAAAATAATTTTTTTAAAAATATGTTACAATACTTAAAAAAAACCATAAATCAGAATTAGAAATGCTCAGAAATATTTGACGGACCTTAGGAAATAATTAGAAAAAAAAAATCACCTTTAAAATAAAGACTAAACTGGGGCACCTGGGTGGCTCAGTGGGTTAAAGCCTCTGCCTTCGGCTCAGGTCATGATCTCAGGGTCCTGGGATCGAGTCCTGCATCAGGCCTCTTTGCTCAGCAGAGAGCCTGCTTCCCTTCCTCTCTCTGCCTGCCTCTCTGCCTACTTGTGATCTCTCTCTGTCAAATAAATAAATAAAATCTTTAAATAAAAAAATAAAGTAAAATAAAATAAAGACTAAACTAAAAGAGTGATTAAGTACATCAATGTACCTTAAAAGGAGGTGAAAAGAGGAACATTGAAAAACAAACAAAAAGACTGGAAAGAGAGGAAAGATTCATGAGAAAGTAACAAATAGTGAAAAGAGGCAAAAATACTAAAAAAACTGCATGTGAGGGGTATTGTGTAGTCTGATACTGTCTCAAGTCTGAGCTGAAGACTTATTAACAAAATAAAGACAAATCAAATCTCTTAAAGTCATCTGATTAGTGAAACACCTGAGATTATAATCTTCTCTCCCAAATGTCAGTTTCCATAAAGGCTATTATAGCAGAAATGAAGCTTTTTTTTTTTTTAAGATTTTATTTATTTATTTGACAGACAGAGATCACAAGTAGGCAGAGAGGCAGACAGAGACAGAGAGAGAGCAGGAAGCAAGCTCCCCACAGGGCAGAGAGCCCGATGTGGGGCTCAATCCTAGGACCCTGGGATCACGACCTGAGCCGAAGGCAGAGGCTTTAACCCACTGAGCCACCCAGGTGCCCCAGAAATGAAGCTTTTGAAATAATTCAAGATTATGAGAAAGACATGCAACCGTTTAGCATAAAAAGTTATTCTAGATAGGCTAGCCCAAGGATAGTTACTGCAGTGAAAAGATCTTCCTGTCCTTTAGATAGTATACCAGGGCCAAATCATCATGGGTCCTCCTACTCTGCCTCTTCCAGTTTCAGAATACTAGCACTCCATTTGTTTTTTAGTAGCAGAGTTGAAAAGAACAAGGTCCTTGTCATGCTACAAACCAGAGAGAAAGAGAGGTGAACATTGGGCAGAGGGTAGTGAAGGTGTTCAACAGGCTCACAGTGTTATGAGTGAGGAAAGGAGCCAAGAAGGAGAGAACAAGAGAAAAGGGCTGGAAAACACACATATGGGTGACTCTGAGTCCAGGATTAACTACTATTCCACTCTCCATGGCTAAGCCAAAGGATTAAACCAGAGTAGAAATTCTACTATGAACCTTCATACCTTTATGAAGTCTGTTTGGCTTTTGCAACTTAAATCTGATATAAAGGACTGATGAAAACTTTTGAACTCTTCGATCAGTTGACGGTGAGAGTACATTAATGTTGCCCCAGCTAGTGGCTGATATTGCTAATAATACCCCTAATAATCATCTTGGACTTTAGTAATATAATACTTAATTATATAAATAAATATAAATAATATATACATAAATATATAAACATAAATACAAAATAAATTTTAGCAGGGCACCTTGTTGCCCAGGTTAAGATCCCATGTTCCTACCTCCTTTGCAGCAAGTTATGGCCACATGACTAAGTTCTTCACAGTGAGATGTGGACAAAAGAAACCTGTGTGACTTCTTAGCTCTGCCCTTAAAAGAAACACCTTGCCCTCTAATTCCTCTTTCATCCTTGCCACAGACTAGAACACAGAGAAGGTAGAACCTAAAATAGCAACAGAGAGTTTAGTTAAATGGCATTATGGAGGCATCCTACCTACTTCACTGTACCACCTGCTAGGTCAAAATTTTCAGTAAATGTTGGTCTCGAAACTATTAAATGAATATCATAGCTAATATACTACTGTTCTCTGTGTCTGATTAAGCACTTGCACATGGGACTTAAGAGATTATTGAATTGTGGCAGGAGCCATTTGCCCCTAAATCAAATTACACCACAGCATTGAACCAAATGATAACTCCCCATGGCAGCCAAACTCTTAGAAGAAAGGTGCAGAATAATGGAATTAGATCAACTACCAGCTCCAAATATTTAAGAGGATGCTCAGACCTACTAGACACTCTCTCTGGAGAGCAGAAAAAATAGAGCCAATGTATGGGTTTGTTAGACTATGCATCATGATCCTGGGAACAGCATCATTCAATAAGGATTCATCTCTTATTTTCACATGTTTAAGTGGTAGCCTCTACCATCCATACTTTCATCTTTTGTGAAATAAAGGAAAGAAAGAAGAGTTTCATCTGTTATGACCCTAAACCAAAGGATAAATCCAAAATGGCTTGTCAATTGGCTAGTATGTCAATCTAAGGTAGTGGTTAAGAATGTTAAGTGAAGCCAGTTTGGCCGAGACATGAATCAATAGTGTGGCTTTCAAGAATTTATTCAACCTCCTCATGCATCAATTCTTCATCTGTAAGAGTACCTACCTTATGTAGTTTCTGTTCATTAAATGATTTAATACATGCAAAACACACAAATCAGCGTTTGTCACATAGTAAATTGTTAATAAATGTTAGCTAATATTATTATCTCAGATAACCTGAGGGAAAATAACGTCAGATACCCCAAGGGTGACATTTAAAACAACAAAGTGGAGACTGGGTATTTCTACAAAATATTGCAGTACTGGGTGCCCATGAAATAGCCAACCACTAAAAATAGTCCAGTGTTCTTTGGTGGCTAAGTCAGGTGCCTGTTAGTTTAAAAACTGCAATCAGAGTTCAGAGAGGATCCCATCACTGTGGGGAGGAGGCCCGCTAAGACCCAAAACACAAGGCCCCAAGTCAGAATGTGTTAGGGAGAGGTGAAATAAAATCAGTAGCTTACAAAGGCTTTAACCAGAAATGAAAGTAGGGCTCATCAATGTGAAAATTAGTCATGAAGCACTAAGTTTTAAATTTATCAGACCCTGCTAGAGACTACAAATGATGATGGAAATTGAGGAAAAGATGATAACTTCAAACAAGAGAAAACAGGGGCACTTGGGTGGCTCAGTCAGTTCATCATCTGCCTTCCACTCAGGTCATGAGTCCAGGGTCCTGGGATCAAGTCCCACATCAGGCTCCTTGCTCAGTAGGGGGACTACTTCTCCATCTGCCTACTGCTCCCTCTGCTTGTGCTCTCTCTCTCTTTCAAATAAATAAATATAATCTTTAAAAGAGAGAGATAGATAGAGAGAGAGAGAGAGAGAAACATTGGTTCAGAAGGATTGAGATATCTCCTAACATTGAGTTGGTTTTAATGAAAAGGTCCCATCTGGATGGGTGGACAGTTTCTATGAGTGGAGTGATATGGAGTTAGACACCCAAGTTGTCTTTACAATTGAAGGTCATGGAGAGAGGCACTACTTGCCTTTAAGAGAACCCAAAATGTTGTAGTAAGGAGTTAGGATGCAGATGGCTTTTCTCTCCCTGCCCTCACTGCCTGATTCTTGGAGTCTGGTGCTTTCTCAAGCTAAAGTCAGGGAAGAGGGTCTTTTTGAACTATATCTCAAAGAGTTAATTCTTCTGGAGTAATGAAGTAGAGGAGATACATGGGGGATTAAAATTCAAAATGTGAAAGATCTGATGGTCAGATATTACAAATTGATCTTATACTACTATGAAGACCATATGACCTACTTTAAACTCTTCATCTATCATCTCCAGTCCCATCAAGTAGTGGGAACTAACAGAGATTATATTGACTGCCAGTCATACCAAGGTCCATGATCAAGGGATGACAAGGTGGGTGTGGAAGCTGGCTGAATAGGCGGGGAATGAGGAAGTTACCAAGACAAAGGACATTGGAAGGGGGAGAGATGTACATGGAGGCACATGAAAAAAAGACTATGGTTCTGGGTTGAATTTATATAAATTCATAAACTTATATAAATTTTACAGTATCAGATCATCTTGAGTGTTCTCTTTTTAAGGCAATCTCAATTTTCAATATTTCTTAAAAATGTGACATTTATAATTAAACGCAAAATGAATAGATTCTGAATATTACATAGTACAACATAATATCCATTTTTGTAATCTGGATATTATACTTCTAATAGAATCTTAGATTTTAGAATCAGAAAATATTTTAAAGAAAATGAAAAGAAAATCCAACTCAATCCTTATACCTCCAATTCTCATTCTACAGGCTAATGAGAGCCAGAGTCACACAGCTTGAACAATATCTGGTGGCTATGTATAATAGAGTGGTGATAAGAATAAGAATCTGAATCCCCAAATCACACAACAGGCCCCATAATTAATTCTGAGATCATCTTACTTTTTCCACCAAATTGCAGGATAAAGCTTATGTTAACTAAAATCCATTTTTTTTCTTTCATTTTAAGTTGTAAATGCTATCAGTTATTTGCTCTTTTGTTACTTAAATAAAAATATACTTTAAGAGTAAAAAACACGTGTGAATGTATCAAATGCTGAATCCCCTGTCTTTACAAAGCTTTACAAATTCAACTGTACTGCAATATAACACCAGGCTAAACATTTTTATTTGTATTTACATATTTATCACAAATTAGTTAAAGAATGTACAGCACTTTATTTGGTACTATCGTGAAATTCTTGCGGCAGCAAAGGTGTCTCTATCACTATCTGAAACTTTAGAAAAACACGTACATATAAAATCTATCCTTATCTATCTACATATGTAACGCTTGAAACCCACACTGTCTATCTCATATAGAGCCCTCACACCTATCAAATATTTAATCTTCATGGAACTTTGTTTTACTAGCTTTTTTTGATACTATAAAACATCATTATTGGGAAGTGTCTATGGTCAATTAACTTTGAGACAGAACTAGTTCCTCTAATTCTAAATAAATTTTCACATGTGTTAAAAAATTACATTATTATAACATCTATAAAATATATAATAAATGAGATAAAAATGTAATAAAACCCCATGTAACCTCTGCCCCTCTTGATCAAGTCTCAAAATATGACTATATTGCTTTAGTTTTTCTTTTTGGTCTACATACCTTCTATTCAAAGCACCTTGTACACACTCTTCCAATCAAGTTCTCTCTCATTTCTCCTTGGAGGTAACCACTCTCTTAGATTTAGTATTTATCATACACAAGCATATTTTTATACATTTACACTTAGTGATATTAAAACATAAATCACATAAGTATGTGTTTTCCCAAATCTGCATAGAATCATACTTATTAACACTCTTCAGACTTTATATTATTATGATTTATCTCTGTTGATATATTCAGTACAAGTTCTACTTTAATTGAGATTTTTCTTTTGGCTATGACATCAAAAATAAAGCAACAAAAGCAAAAATCAACAAGTAGGATTACATCAAATTAAAGAGCTTATGCACAGCAAAAGAAACAGTCAACAAAATGAAAAGGCAACCTAAAAAATGAGAGAAAATACTTGCAAACCATATATCTGATAAGCAGTTAATATTCAAAATATATAAGGAACTCATACAACCCAACAGCAAAAATCCCCAGTGATCCAATTAAAAAAGGGGCAAAGGACTTCAATAGACATTTTTACAAAGAAGATGGAGATGCCCAAGCACATGAAAAGGTGTTCAACATCACTAATCATGAGGGAAATGCCAGTCAAATCCAGCTATCACCCTACATCTATTAGAATAGCTAGTTATTTATTTTTTAAATAGTATGTGTTATTTTTACTAGTGATACTTTTGATTATTATGAATACCAGACAGTTGAAGACTTTTTTTTATTATGATCAATACATTCCATTAATTTGTTATTCTTTTTTTTTTTAGAGAGGCAGAGGCAGAGAGGGTGAAAGAGAGGCTAAGGAGAGAGAATCTCAAGCAGGGGAGCCCAACACCTAGCAGGGAGCCCACAGTGCCTCACAACCTTGAGATCATGACCTGAAATGAAATCGAGTCGGATGCTTAACTGACTGAGCCACCCTGTTGCCCCTCTTATTTTTTAGACAGTATATTCTTATCTTCAAATTTAGGAAAAATTTGTTTAAAATAAGTTTTTGCTTAGAGTCTTTTTACTTTTATGACCAAAAAATTGATGACCATTATATCCAATTAACTTGCTCACTGATGATCATAGCAGTAGAGACTTATATACTGTCTACCAAAGCTGAAAAAAGTGATCATTTAGTAATAAGAGGTTAGAACTAACTCTAGTGGTTCATATAACCTGCTCCCTCCTTTTAGATCTACCCTTAGATGATAAAAGTATCCTGGCCATCTAAGAAAACCTTTAATAAGTATTCACAGTAATTTCTTTGAGATGGAACATTGATGTTTATTTTCTAAAAATGCTATTTATACTCTAAGAGTTATTAAGGTGATCTGAAAAATACTTAAATTACAGAAAAAGAACCCATCTTTTCAAGTTTTCTCACTTTATCACAGGATTAGTATGCACAAAATAAAAAATTGCTACATAAGTACATGGTGATGGAAAGTGAGTCATCAATTTTGTTAGCATGTAGTTTAGGCAGTCAAGGTATATAACACCGCTTGCTATAAATTCTCCTTCAAAAAATATAAAACATCATCATTTAGATTATAAATGTAAAAATGCCTATGGTGCATTATTCTACTTCCCCTGGTTAGGGACAGAGGCAGATATGCCACAATAATGTTTTTTATTTCTACTGTTGAAACCATATTAATGAGAACATCGTTTGGAAAACTATTTCTATTTATTCTATGTTAAATTTTATATATAATATACTTATCATGTTTTCTTTATCCATTCACCCATCAATGGACACTTAGGTTGTTTTTATATCTTGTTTATTGTGAATAACGCTGCAATAAACATCAGAATGTAAATATCTCTTTGATACAATGATTTAGTTTCCTTTGGATAGATACCTAGAAGTGGAATTGCTGAATCATATGGTGGTTCTCTTTTTAATTTTCAGAAGAACCTCCATACTATTTTCCAAAGTGGCTGCACCAATTTATATTCCTACCAACAGTCCACAAGTGTTCCCTTTTCCTCACATCCTCACCAGCACTTGTTACCTTTAGTCTTTTTTAGCTAATCTAAAGTATAGCATGGTGACGACATGGTTAACAATATTGTATACTCGAAAGTTACTAAAAGTACATCAAAAATGCTCCACAAAAAGAAAAGGAAACGTAATTATGTAGAGTGATGGATATTTTAATTAACCTTACTGTGATAATCATTTTGTAATATACGTATGTATCAAATCATTATACTGCACACCTTAAGCTTATACAATGTTATACATCAGTTTTATCTCAATAAAGCTGAAAAAATAATTTAGGTATTTCCAGGTGGTTGCACAAATTCATTCATCTCCAGCTACTTCTGCTGGTGTTCCCTTTCTGCCAAATAAATAAATAAAATATTAAAAATAAGTAAATATATAAATAAATAAAATATTTAAAAATACATGTCTTACAAATCGATGCTTATTTCCTACTTAGCAGAGGATAAAGATAGGGATGACATATTTAGGGATATTTAGGCAAGTCTTAGAATTTATAAAATATCAGGGTTACATGAGATTAGAAAGGAAACAACGGATCTAGAATTTTTTTCTGGGTACACTTGCAGAAACAGTAAAAATAGACTTCCTGGTCACAATTATATTATTTTTATTGTGCCTTGTTTTTCAGTAATTTTGTATCTTTTTTATGTAATGGCAGACAATTAAAATATAGGATAGGAAATGCAGAAATACACCTTACATATGATTCCACATAAAGTTTCTATATATTAAAGCACTCAGTTTCTATATATTAAAGCACTCATTAATCATTACAACATATTTATACTTAGTCTGTACTTAATACTCAAATCTGTAACAAAAAACAAGGCTAGCAAAACTTTTATTTTCATATATAAAACATAATTTTTATTCTTTTCCCCATGTTTCTCTTTCTGATGATATGTTTTTCAAAACGAGTACTTGACAAATAAAGAGGTAGACCACACAGGCACTTCTTTCTGCTTAGAAGAGACAGAGGAAATGAGAAAAGAATAAAGCAAAGCAAAGGGTTTTCATAAGTCCTCTGAATAAAGCAAGATACTGCAAAATGCTATCACACTAATTCAATATTCTAGGCAAGTTTTATTCTAAACAATTTTTCTACCTTACCTTGCTCACTGCTCAAAGACCTATATGCATATTTTTTCTGTACATTATCTATTCTATGCAGATCCCATCCTTTAAGTATCTTGAAATGATTGTAATAGCAAATTGCTGATTTTTAAAAGCTAAATCAGTGATAGTTTCAGTGGTATACTGTCATTACATTAGAGACTTCAGACACTGAGGTATAACTCAGATGTTTAGGACATAGAAGTGTTATTGCCTTTCTTTCCATTTAGTATAATCATTCATTCAAGAAAGCCCATCATCTGTTATTTTTTTAAATCTGTGCAATGCAATTCATTGCTTTAAATGTTTTTGCCCTTCTGTTTTGCCAAAAATAATTGTTCTTAACTAGCAACACAAATGAAGTCATCGAGTCTCTTTCCACCCTTGTATTATCCGTTAAATTAATTGTCTACTGTTCTGTATTCTTTTGTTTTATTATCAAACCACAAAGGAAAGACTGATCTTGCCCTCTCCCCCATTTGTAGCGTAGGTGCCATTTATCCCAAGACAGGTATGCAGAATTACCGCAATGATCTTAAATAATATTATAAAAGAGAGAAATAAATGCTTTAAAAATATCAAAAGATTCAATGACTTGTTACAGAGGAATGCACTACAATCTTTTTTTAATTTCAAAGTAGGAATTTGTATGCAAGGAGCACAAAATAGAGTGCATAGTATCTTAAGATGGTCTTCATAGCAATAGTTTGTGGAATGGATGAAATGTTTTTCATTTCTTTGGATTAAATAATAATATTAAAATAAAAATGTCAAAGTCTGGATATTTTCTTAATTTTCATTTTCTCTGTATTTGCCTTATACCTGTATTAGACTATCTCAATTACCCACACAAAGAAGTATTCATAATTGTTTAAAATTTTTTACAATAGAAGTTGAAAGTAAGTGGAGAGCCCAACTCTTTAACTCATACATCTTTAGTTATAATATTTTTAACTTTTGGCATTGAATGTGAAATGAACAACTCATTTTATAAGTAGAAAACTTCACAGGGCAGGCAAATTGCTAAATGTAACAATTTAAAAATTATTTCCTCTTTGGGAAGATTATTTCAACATTTATTTAATATAGGGTAGTTTATCAATTATTTGTAATTTTAGAAGTGTTAAATAAGATTCTAAGGAATCTAGAATACTAGCCCTACTTCTGTCACTAACAGTATATTTTAGGAAAATGACTTGGTGCCTCTATTTTAAAATGTATAAGTATTGCAAATGTAGACTTTAGTAACACAGATTTAAAGATTCGGAATAGGTTCCTTGGCACAGTCATAATTAAAGTGTGCACTTGGTGGTGGGAGAAGGAAGGATGCCAGAGGGTTGAAGGAGCAGGAATATAGGACCCAATGCCAATGCCGTTTCACAACCTGGGCATTCAGGAGCCTTCTAATCTTGACCTTCAGACAGGTCAAGATTAGAAGGCTCATCAACTTGACTGGATCAGACAAATCTCTGTACAAATGTCCCCTTTTTAGGCTTCAAATAATATTAAATATTAATATGAAATGAAAGGTGTTTTTAATGAATTGAATCTGTTTTGCACTGCTATAAGAAAAACATGGAGAATATATATATGTATATATATCTTCTGCTGAAAATATTCATTTTCTGCCGAAAAGCAGATAATGATAATAAAATTTCCTTTCCTATAATAACAAATATGGTGATGGGAACACATCCTCATTAATACCTAATGAACTCAGACAGCATATGACATAGCCTCCTGTCTTTTCCCTCATCTTAAATTTATTCTTTATTTTTTTGTAATCTTTACACAAATTTATGCACCTAACTGCTTCTGTGATGGTACCATTTCATTGTGGTCAATAGAGGACCCTACAAGATCAAAGTCTTGACTACTGTTGCCTTCCTTCTCCTCAAAGGAATCATACAAAAATGCTCCTATTTCTTTCTCCACAATTTACTTCAAAGTCAGTTTATTTTTTTTATGAAATCTTTTTATCCTATAAACATGTATATATTTGTATCTTACTTCTCCCCTTTTCCCCCAGATCTCACATACTAACCTAAGAAAAATTCCATTCCCTTTTCTCTTCAACTTTCACTTCTTTTCTCTCCCCTTCCACCCAAACAAATCTAGTGTAGTCTATCAGGGCGTCCAGGGTCAAGGAAATGGAAGTCTGGTGTTCCATTACAATGAAACAAACCAGAATCGGTGTCATTGATTTCTATAACTCTGACTATACCCAGAATCTTTTACAAGCTTCAAGGAACTGTCTTCTTGCTTGCAGTTATTCATTCTTTTCATCATTCAGTGAACACTTCTGAAGCACTATGCATTCCTATTACGTTACCTAGTGGCAATGTGCTAAGAAGCCAGGTACAGTTCCCAACCCGAATATGAGGAAAATAAATACATTACATAAAGACTTACTTTTCCACTTGGTTTATTTAATAACATTTATTGTAGCAATACTGTTTAATTATTTTTTTCAGGGCAAATAAAGTTTACTAAGTCATATCACAGGTTAAATAGGTTGTGTGATAACTGCCAACTGTTTACATTGAAAAAACTATTTCTATAGCTCTGTTTTTGTTAAAAAAAAAAAAGTCTGAATTCCAACGCACTGCTTACAAATGCGGTTTTGGAGCACAACTCATTTATTTGTAGCCTGCCTGTAATACTATCTTGAACTTTAAATTGCACCTTTTCTTGGAAGGACTCAAAATATCTCCACGTGTAATATCACTGGGTCTTGTTTGTTTATACTCTGCCTTCTTTCACAAATGATTTGAAACAGTTTATACATCTAACAGAATAATAATGCAATGTAAACAAGGTAAAGAGACAGGACTAGGAAAAACTGTAAATAAAAGCAGGATCCAAGCCTGGAACAGGGTGGAGCCAGGTGAGCCAGCACACGCGTACAGATGGTAACTGCCAGCTGAGTTGCTGAAGGGGACCATGAAAGGATACTGGGCACTTGCACTAAAGACTCTCTCTCCTTTGGAGTCTCTTCTGAATTGCTGCTTGAGATTGAATCCATATACCCTTGGAAATGAGACAAGTAGATGAAAGAGTTGGCATTCTTTCAGGAAAACTCAGAAGGCTTTTGAAAATGGTCCCTAAAACATACAAAAGTCACAGGTACCTGGAGGTGCAAAACTGACTTCACGGTGGCCCACAGCAAAATCTGAGAGCTTATCTCAATAAACCACTGGGGGTTCTCTCTAATACATAAGTTCTTGGTTTCTTTAGTCCCTCAAATTTTATTGTGCAAACCTGACAAAGATGATGAGGGACCAGAAGACTTCTCAGAGCAGATATTTTCAGGTAGGTAACATAGATAAACAATAATATGAGGGGCACCTGGGTGGCTCAGTTGGTTACGTGTCTGCCTTCTGCTCAGGTCATGATCCCAGGGTTGAGGGATGGACCCTGCATCTGGCTCCCTGCTCAGCGGGAAACCTGCTTCTCTTTTTCCTTTGGCCTGCCTCTCCCCCTGCTTGTGTATTCTCTCTCTTTCTCTCTCTGTCAAATAAATAAATAAAATCTTTAAAAAAAATAATATGAATTATAATGATACTGTGGAATATTTAACTTTGGGTAATATATTATAATGCTGAAGGTTCCAGAAAGAATTAATTTCTAAAAGTATTAGCAAGGAGCTCAAAATGTAGCTTGCTACCTAGGATTTTTGGAAATTAAATACCTAAGCCTAAGAGGTAATCTGCAAATCTACAGCTTCATTTTTAAATAGCATAATTCTTTCCAACAAAGATGATGAGAGCAATTGTCTTTTATGTCACTTTTGCTGCCAACTGTTTACATTGAAAAAACTATTTCTATAGCTCTGTTTTTGTTAAAAAAATAGTCTGAATTCCAATAAAGGGATGATGTAGTATATCATATGTCAATAATATAATGTTATTTAATCTTAAAGTAAATTATCTTGTGAATTAGAATAAGACAATTCATCGTTCCCATTTTACAAAAACACAACTGGACAGATAAAGAAAGAAACTGCAGTGAAAGTGAAGCCAGAAATGGAGGGTGTCATGCTAGGCATGCGTTATACATAACTTACTATTTGCTGACTGGTTGGTTGTTTCATGGCTACATGTGTAACAGCTAAATCAAACCGGCCAGTAGGTTTAAAGAACTCATCTTTTTTATATGCATAATCACAAATCTCATAGTGACAGAAATTTAAAATATTGGTGTCTTCCATTTTCTTTTCTTTTTTTTTTTTTAAAGATTTTATTTATTTATTTGTCAGATAGCACGCAGGAGCAAGCACAGGCAGGCAGAGTGGCAGGCAGAGGCAGAGGCAGAGGGAGAAGCAGGCTCCCTGCTGAGCAAGGAGCCCGATGTGGGACTCCATTCCAGGACGCTGGGATCATGACCTGAGCCGGAGGCAGCTGCTTAACCAACTGAGCCACCCAGGCGTCCCGGTGTCTTCCATTTTCATAGCTATCCTCATAGAGCAGTCGCTGAAATCTAAATAGCTGTTAATCAGAAAGTCTTAATGAATTTTGAGTGTTAAATCAAAGAGAGTAAGTTTCTAAAATGATTCACACATGTATACCCTCTGTCCCTTGGCACCTTTCAGGGTCACTTTAGAATTTGCTTTGCCAAATTAATTATAGATGTAACAGGTGATGAACTTTTATAATATGCATAACGTTCCTTAGCTTTTAAAATATATTTCACATTGTAATGAGTAAGAACATTTAACCTAATTGTGTTTTTGTAATATGACCCCAAGATTCCCATGAAAAATTGTTTTGACAAGTTAAAAAAATAATTCCTTTTTTTTTACTTTTGCCCAAATATATTGGGACTCATTATCCATATAAAATACAATAAATTCTTAAATATATCTTAAAAACATATCTTAAAATGCCTTTCTTAATTCCTTCCTTTTTCCTTTTTCTTCATTAAACTTACAAAAGTGAAAACCAATTACCCTGATGAAAAAACCCTATATTTAAATTTCAGAATGCTACATAAACAATGACTCTCCCCCTCCAAAACAACAACAAAAAAACCAGTGGAATGAGAATAGCTAATAGTTCAATTTTTCAACTGTACTGAAGTAAATTCTACTTAAGATGTATTTCTGAGCAATTGATAAAGCTGTTTTCAAATAAAACATTCATTTGGAGATAGAGAAAACATTAAAGATCAGTTTGTTTGTTTTATATAAGCAGTTTTCTTTTTTAAATTTCTATGCAAAATAGTGCAAACACAAATGTTTCTACTGAAAGTAGATGATAGAATATTGACTGACACTGTTTTGTAGCTAAATATTTGTGTTATTATAATTAAAAGATCTAAATCTTTATTTGGGGAAAAATTCATTGTGCGTATAATCAATCAACCAATATTTATTGACCATCTGTTATAGTCTTAATTCTGAACAAGTGGTTTTTTTTGGCTTGGGGATGGGGAGATATTGAAGGAATAGAGAATATGGGGTCTGTTTGTTTTTTTTTTAAGATTTTATTTATTTATTTGACTGAGAGAGATCACAAGTAGGCAGAGAGGCCAGGCAGAGAGAGAGGGGGAAGCAGGATCCCTGCTGAGCAGAGAACCTGATGTGGGGCTGGATCCCAGGACCCTGGGATCATGACCTGAGCCGAAGGCAGAGGCTTTAACCCACTGAGCCACCCAGGCGCCCCAGGGTCTGTTTTTAAGAGAGGTAAAAACCTAGGTTTTTATTTGCAACCTTATATAATCTGGTACTCAACTCTTTAAAACCATTTTCAAGAAAACACAATCCCTCTCAGAACAAAAGAGAAACCAAGAGAACAAGAATACCAAAGATTTCAGAGGTGTTCTGAATAGTTAATAAATATTATGATCTGACTGAGATGTGATTAAAACCAAGTGTAGGAAGGGTCTACATTCATTGACGTGATAGTTGTCACATTGCCACAGAATGGTAATTCACCTTGGAAAATAACTCTCCATTAGGAAAGGTCTAAGTCAGCTAGTTAGATATGGTTACACAACTCTTTCTTTCAATGCTAAAAGCAGAACCACAGTTCCTGTTTTTCTTTTCCGCGAAAGGAGGTGAAAATTTGACAGCTCAAAATGAAGCAAAAACTCAAGATAAAACAGACACCATTTTGTGCCCACTCAGTCTTCTTTCCAGGGTCATACATGTGTAAGTAGCTGTTTGTTTATAGTCAAGACCTTCTGTGGGTAAATCTGGCAGGGTATCAAAGACATTTAGCATAGATATTTCATTTTCAATGCATGTGTCTATTTTTTCCCCTGTTGATGAACCAAATATAACACATGCAGATGATTTTTAGGAATTTATTTTAAATCATAAGTATTTCTTTTTTTTTCTTTTTCTGAATGTTCACAGTAGCTAGAGACAAGTATTTGCTTACCACTTCCCTCCCATCATAACATTGAATGGTTGGATGAAATGAAACAAAATTTTCAATGTGTTTTCCTCCTCTAATATGTCTATGTGTTCATTAATCAATTAATAATATATCTATCAATTTATCTACTAACCATCTATTAACCGTCTATTTATACAACCCATGGCATAGTGTTTGAGAATATGGGCTTTGAATTCCATCAAACCTGACTTTGAAGGCAGTGTCTAACTTGTTATAAACTGAATGGCTTTAGTTACATTAATTACCTTTCCTAGTCTAATTATCTTACCAGTTAAACCAGGCAGTGGAAATATTTATCTCATTAGGTAAGTGAATTATTATGAAGATTAAATGAAATAAGTCATGCAAAGGGCTTAGCACATTGTTTGGCATACAGTAAATGTTCAATAAAATTTAAGAATTTTTCTTATTCTTTAATGACAATAATCAGTTTCAGAATAACAGATCATAAAAATGAGGTAGAGATCAAAGATCTTGGTTTAATATCCTTAGTAATATTTCACTTATTTATGAAAAAAATACATGATTTTTAATTAACTCTAGGCAAAACCAAGAGGTAGTAAATTTTTCCTTGGCATTTCAGCTTCCTACTTCTGATATTTTCATAATAATGATACTGTTTTTTTTCTCTTTTCCTAATCAGAATAACATGTTTTCCTAGTGTGCTTTCCCTCCAGTAGCAAAATATTTATATTTATAGTTTATTAAGATGTGAAATCAATACATTATCTCCCTATAACATAGTTTGGTAGAGTTTTTTGTTTGTGTTGGTTTTGTTTTGAAATGCTGTCTTGACCCAGTTGGAAGCCCTAACTAGAAGACAGTCAGTTCCTTCAATCGATTAAGTTCAGAACCCAACAACTTTCCTTCTGGGGCTCCCACACACCAAGACCACTCTGCAGGACCATTAATTGCTCCAGGACCAGGGAAGAGATAAATAAGGGACAGGTCCTATGCTCCAGGAGTCAGAAAATTGGTAAAATTAGCCAATCTAGAGGGAACCTGAATCGATTAGAGAGATAGATAGATAGGCAGAGAGATAGACATTCAGACAGTGGTACAATGTCACTCCAAGTGTGATGGAAGGAACATCTTCTACAGAGGACAGGTGTTATTTGTTTCTTGTTCAAAGAAAGAGGGGTAAAGTGGTTTCTACATGTGCACAGAAATAATAATATGGATAAAGATGGAGTGGTGTTAAATGTGCAACAGAGGGTCTATATCTGGAGGGTGTAGGGTGAGACAAAGATGGACAGGTAGTGTGAGATCATACACGGGTTAATAAATTTGGCTGATTTGTTTTTATTTTATCCTCTATGTAAACCAGTTCTACACAGAGGCAATTTTGCCCCTCAGGGGACTCTTGGTAATATCTGGAGACAAATATCTTGGCAATAGAGTGCCACTGTAGCTAGTGAGAAGGCAAGGATGCTGCTAAATATTCTAGGATGAACAGGACAGCATCTTCACCACCAAAAAAAAAAAAGATTTTCCAGCCAAAATGTCAGTTGTCCAAGATTGAAATCCTGGATTGTACCAGTGGTCTCCAAAATAGAATGCTTGAACCTGACAGGTGATACAAGATAGCACATTAGGGTGAAAAATCAAATATTAATATTTTATAGTTATTTTATCTCATTTAAAGAAATTTTTGAAAGTATGTTTTGTAGCATACAAAGTCTATATTTACATTATAGAACTAGTAAATTATCTATATCTATATTTGTAGTAGTACCTGTTCAACATTTTTTACCAATGAGTACATAGCCCCCAAATTTGTAGACTCCTGCTGTCAAAAATAGGAAATCATTAAAAATTTACGTGGGTAGGTTATAGAAAACTAAATGTGCTAGTTATGTGGGGAAAGAATGAAGACAAAGATTGGAAGCATGGGGAAGAATTAGGCACCTATTGCAATATTCTGGGCAAGAAATAAAAAGTGCATGATTTAAGACATTGTCATTGGAGATTACATAAGGAGATCATTCGAGACACATTTCTTGGTAGTAGAAACTAAAGTTTCCAACATAGACACATTCATTGTTCTTTCTGCCTCATCATATTCTAGTTGATAATATGCAGGTGTCTCAAGAGAAAGTGTGAGAAAATCCAGTGGATATCTTATTTGAGAGGAGTATAATAAATGTTTGGATCATTATCATTTTGATTTTGTTCCTCTGAAAATTCAGGTAAAAAATCAGATGAAGATTTGGAGGCTACTTATCTGCTTCATAAAGGTAAAGTTGAAAGGATGGTTTTGAGGGGGTGACTACAAAGACCAATGTTGTTAGTAATAATATATCTGAAATATTGTGAACTCTCTTGTTTGTATAGTTTTCTTTAATTCTCCATACTGTAACCAACAGAAAGAAAGATTATGGATTAATGCAGAACTGAGTATTGAAAGGATTGGTAGGGGTAAGAATATAAGTTTTAGAAAGAAAGATTGCAGTAGAAAAAGATTAATAGACATGATTTCAGGCTATAGCAGGTAGGGGGAAAGTGAAGAGAGATTACTTTAATTGAGTAAAGAGAATATGGAAGGTTTGTGGACAAGGCCTTGGTGACAGTGAAGAGTAGGTCCAGTTGGATTCATGGAATGGGAAGAATGGAAAAATTAAGGATTGTGGTCTAAGATACAATTTCTGGGTTTACAAAATTTAGTTTTAAAAATTATTTCCATAGGACTATCTAGAAGACCCTCGTATATATCAACATACACACACACACAAATAGCCTATGACAGAAATTTGGAAAATAAAGTGCTCATTACAAAGAATGAGTAGAAAAAATAATGAAAGGGAATGTAATATTTGGTCTTAATAAATGTCATCTTCTCCTAAATTTTCCTGTTCCTACACAGTTTAAGTAGTACTAAGTATGTTTCATCTGGCCTTCCAGATCTCTCAGTATATTAAAAAAACAAAAATTCTTTAAGACGAATCCTGCAACTGTATTTTCTCAAATAGAGATAGAATAAAAGAGAGGGATGGAGGAGAGAGAGAAATTCGTCATAGACACATTTGCTGAAAAAGTCTGGCAGATGAACAAAACATGGTTTTTTGAGAGGTTCTGTAATGGATAGTTCTTTTTCTCACTTATGTACTTATGTGAAACTAGGAAAGATAGTAAAGTGCAAAAAAAAAAATCTACCAACTGAAAAAAAAATTACAAAATCTTAGCAGCTTTGACTGTAGTGACTTATAGTTAAGTTATCCAAATGCACTTAAGGCTGCCTTTTTATTTCCTTTCATTTTGACACCATAATATAATGTTTCATTTCTCAAAATCAGGATGCGAATCAGGTAGACACAGTTAAATTGATAAATTCTACATCTGTGATTTTCTCTTCAGCAGTAAAAATAATGTCATATCTTAAGGTCAAAGATTATTAACCACAAAACATTAAAACTGCTGAGTTTAAAATATTTGTTCTATCTCCTAGAGAAAGAGTCCAAAAAGCACATTTGAAAATTTCACATTTTCTTCTCACACAGTCGTTGGGCTACAGTTTTACTTTTTAGGCATAATTAAACAAATATGCCCACTTTAAGGAGATTTTATAAACCATTCAATTCAGTTTAGATTAACAAGACATTGATATCCATAATAAAATATGTTGTTGAACTCCTGTTGTACTTAGTAATTTCTTCATAGCTTTTTGCACGTTTGAT